>LNSY01380025.1:0-23212 GCA_002024485.1 Artocarpus camansi
GTTTAGTAAAGCACCAAATATCAAAAGTATAATAATAATCATCAGCATCATCATTATACAGTTCCTAATCATTAGATAATTTAACACAACCAACCTGTAGTTTAAGAATCTTACATGATCAAACAATATATATATATATATATATATAAAGCTAAAGAAACTTTGATACTTCATAAGCAGCTTTTCCATCTACTCCTGGTTAGATGGATTACACTGAACTCCACCTGAGAGATAAAAATAATAGGAAATGAGTATTGAGATGCCTAGTAAGAAAACCATTACTTATCTTTGCGTTTTGTTATTTACCGTATTAACTCTTATGCAGTTAGTTCATTATCTAACAATATTATTTATTTTATAGCAATCTCATTATGTTCATATTTGATAGATACTCTATAATAAATTTTGCCATGTTTCTAAAACATATATTATAATTTATAATTAAACGGTGTTTTTGGCTATCCACACGAAGTTGAGAATCATGTCTCTCTACTCAACGTAACCTTGTAAGGCTTGCTTGACAACTCAAAACTAATGCTCCAAGGGTTGTCGGGTGAGGGAACTTCCAATCTCGGATCCTCACGAAAATGTTTTCTGTACAATGTGTTCAGAAACTTTCGACCCAAGGAAGCACCGATGCCTACCTCCTATTTACTTTTTAAAGTATACGTGTCCAAGGACATAACTGTTGCCTTCTTTACATTTAACTATCCTCTTATATCCTTATCGATAAGTATAGAGTTCCTATTACCTAATTATACTTCTCAAATTATGTTAAAATATGTCAAAACATCTTGACCTCGCTATACATTACAGGATAAGTCTACAATATTATATCTTAATTGATATTCATATAATAATATTAACAAAATAAAATATAATTTATCTTACAAAATAATAACCAATTTTAATTAAATAAAAATTCATAAAAGTTTAGTAATAGAATCCAGACCTTTTTAACAAATAATTTACTGATAATTTCTAGCTCACAAAACCGAGTTCACCACATAAGCTCTAAGTACATCGTTATCCTAATACATACAAAAATAACCATACTTAACTTAAATCCTAATACAGAATTATGTCATTTTACCATTTATTTTTATTAGTCTGTCCTAAGCATTAATATACTAAAATTAAGTTGAAAAAATTATGAATATCAATTTTTTCAACTTAATTTTAGTAAATTATAAAATATATAAAATAATAATAAATAAAAAAACAAATTTTATTTTTAAAATGGATTTTTCAAATAACTAAAATGATTTTAAATTATTTAGAAATAAAGCAATTAAAAAGTTTAATATTCATTAAAATAAAATAATTTGAAGTTACAAACTTTATAGAAAAATATTTACTACTTCCAAAACATAAGTTGTTAGATAACTGCCCTTATCTTGGTAGTTTGGTCTTCCTTATTCTTCCCTTAGGTTGGGGGTTCAATCCCACCTGAAGCCAAAAATAAAAACCTACTGCAGCATTCTTTTTTTTTTTAAATCTCTTTTTGGAAAAACGACATGTTGTTTTTCCTTTATAGGTGAAAACGCCACAAAACCTTGAAAAGGACACAAATCTTGGGAAAATGCCCAAATGAGTTCTTGATTGTTCTTCACTCATTATAAATCAAAATTCAAGTTTCTAACATGTTTCTAAGCTCAAAAACGATGTATAATCATTCACAAACATCAAAAGCATATTTCTACAAATTTTATACTAACACAAATTTAAAATCAAAGTTTAAGTTTAGAAAATTTACCTTAAATCCAAGCTAAAAACGCTATTTTGATTACTAAAATTTCCTTGTTTCCAAGCTCTATGAGTTGCTAGAAGATTGTTTTTGTGAATTTTGGTGAGAAAATAGCTTGAATGTAATGTTTGGTTTTCTTGGGTTTCCTCTGTTTTGGGCTATCGTGGAAGACAGAAGAAGTAGGGAAAGAGAAAGAAGAAAAGTAGAAAAAAAAAAAGAAAGGCAAGGAGAAAGGGACGAGTGAGAGAGTAAAGGAAAAAAACGGAATAAGAAGAAGAAGAAGAAGAAGAAGAAGAGGGCATGATGGATTTGGGAGCAGGTGAGATTGGGTCTCCATTGGAGACTTTGAGGCAAATAATGCCAAATGGCATTAATTACATAAAAGTTCCAAGGGCATTTTGCTGATTTTGAAAATAGGTGTAGAAAAATTTTTGAAAAATTAAAAATAGGTAGAATAAATAAAATGAAATAAATTTTATATGCAACAAAATTTTACAAAATTTAAATTGACACATTAATAATTAAATTAGACATAATTATACCCATTAAAAATAATAGGTGTTACAGTTCTATCATCCTTAAAGAAATTTTGTCCTCGAAATTTACGGATGATTAGAGATGATACTAAAACAAATAAGAGTACTTCTTTCTCAATTTTGATTCAAGCTCTCAAGTGGTTTCCTCAACATCATTGTGTTGCCACATCACTTGTACTAAAGGATTTTCATGACGAAACAAAATCTTTACTTCACAATCCAATATATGAATCAGGACTTCCTCGTAAGTCGTGTCTCCTTGGATTATAACATAATGACATGTGACAGATATGGCTCGTATTTCCTCAGCATCGACATGTGGAATACCTTGTGCACAAGGGACAATTGAGTTGGTAGATGTAACACCTGTCATTTTTAATGTAATGGTTAATGTTAGATAATTAACAACGTTATGTAATTTCTTTATGAAATAATATTACTAACCATTTATTTTGAGAATGATGACAGGTAACGGAAACATGAAATTGATGTGCTCGAGGTGTTCATGTCTTTGTATTGTATGCATGATAAATATTTAATGTTTTGTTTTTGTATTTTTTATATGTGGTACTTTGATAGGCCAAATTTTCAAGTTCGGCAAGCTGAATTATTTTTCTAGAATGACAGGTCAATGGATTTTATCAGTAGGCCGAATCTCATAACTTCGGTAGGCTGGCTGTGGTAGTCGGTGGGCCGAAGACCATTGATGAGCAATCAATAGAAAAATCTCCAAAAATTATGGCATTGATGATTAATATGATGGGTTGTAATATTCTAAATTATTGGTATATTTTATTTAGTCTCTTTCCTTATTTCATGTTTCATGATAAGATTTCCTATTTTGACAATTTACATTTTGGTAAGTGGAGTAAATTTGAGAATCCTAAATTATTTTTTATCCTTTTGTTGATTAGTTGACTTATTTAGAAATTCCATACATGTTGGTCAAGACATCATTATCATATTGTCTCGAATATTCTTAAGACCTTCTCCTCTATTTTCTTCTCCTCTCTCTCGAATTCCCCTCATCCAATTCAGAAACAAAAAAATTATGCTTCAAAAGAGAAAACCAAACAATTTCATTCAAACTCTTCCATTCCTCACATATCTCTCTACTCCTTCAACCTAAAGTGTTCATGTTTTCTTCATCTTTTTTTTCCTCCATATTTGTTGTAAGGGCATGGACAATATCAAGGAATCTTAAGGTTTTCTTTTGGCTAAATTCAAAGAAAAGTTAGAGAAGGTCCTTATTGAGGTAAGAATGCATTCTAGGTTTATTTCTATAATTGTTTTTTTCTCTACAAGTGTCCAATTTCTAAAAAATTTTAGTATGATGTTTATGTATATGTTAGATGATGTTGCTCAAAGTTTCACATTATTTGAAATTTTCTATATTGAGATATTAAATTTTTATTATCTGCCACTCATGATCAAATTATTATTGATCGGTTAAGCTTTACAAAAATGTAGTCCATGTTCAAGGGGCACATGATTTGTGATTTGTACGAAAATTTGCAAAAATATTCATGTATATGTTAAGTTATGATTTGGAGAGTTTCATAGTGATATGATGAATATTTTATGAGTTATTGAACTTTTTTTAAGATAGGTTTTTATCATTGTCAAATTAGTGAATTCTAGACTTCTTGATTATGTGACTTTTTATTATAGCTAAACAAATTTATTTAACAACGAAATTTTTTGTGATATTGTATTTATGTGTTTTATGGATTGTAATAAAAATTTTAGGTCAACATAATTTTAGTTGCATTTATTTCAAAGTGTTAATTGAAGGGTGTTCACTACCTTATGTATTTAAAGTTAATTTTACTCCTAAGTTCAAATGTATGTTTTCTATTTTTTCCGAATTTGTTTGAAGCAAAATTTTGGATATGTTATAGTTCTATATGTCTTTTATATGTCGGATTTTATTCAAATTATTTTTTGTTATAGATAATTTGTTTCATAAACTTAAATTAGGACTGCTTACTGTTTCTGTCTTTGCTGGCAGATTTCATGTTGTGAAATTTGTGACTTATTTTAATTGTCAAATGAAATTTTTTTGACTAAAGAAAAATTGAGATAATGTATATATATATATTAACATTGTCCTTGCAAATTTTTATGCTTTAATTGTATGTGAATTGTAAATTATTGAATTGTGAATTCTTAATGGCCAGGCAAGTTTTACTATTACAGTTTTGCTTGAATGTTTTAAAAGTTGGCAAAATGTATTTATGTAATAGTTTTTCTTGAGATGAAAGTATGAATGATGTATTATGGTATTGGATGATTTCATGAATATAAACATTAATTTTACTTGTATATGAATGAATAACATGAATACTCCAAGAGATGAGCACATTGAGATCATGGCAACGTCATCTAAAATCAAGATTTAGTAAGCAAGTCAAGTAAGTATATTCTCACCTGTAACATGATGAAGTTTATGAAAAGTTTTAAAGTATGTTTTATGATGATTTCTATGATGTTGTTATATAAAGTTCTACGATGAAAGCTTTTGATCTTACAAGAAGATTTAAAGCATGTGTTTGATGATGATGTATGTCAAAATTTAGAAGTATATATATATGTATCACCTAATTAAGTGTTGCACACCCTTTGTTATATTTATGATGTTGTCCAAAAGTTAGATTTGTTATATTTGGATTGAGATTAGCTACCATTCTCTTCTCATGATGGCGCGTCTATGATGATGATTAAATGTGCAACGCTTTGCCCCCTAAAAATAAAATGAATGAAGTTTTAATATAGAATTTTGAATGCAAGATATGTTTTATATGAACTTGTGCAGTGTGCACTACTATGATGATGATGTTTATGAATATGATGTTACATTATGATTTCATGAAATGTTTTATGTTGTGAGATAGGAAAGTGTAATTACTAAGCTTTTGCTTACTAGTTTTATATCATGTTGTAGACAAAGGTAAAAGAGCTATGAAATAGGCGAAGGACAAGGACGGGCATGTGTGCTAGGAACAAAGGATTGGAAAACAAAAGAATGCTAAGAAAAGATTTTAAGATATTGAACAATAGTTTTCTTATTTATGTGTTAATTTTCCGCACTATATTATTTTAAGACTTGTAACTTTGAATTTGCAAAGCCTTAGACGGCTTACTGATGGTTGAAGTTCAGACTACCAGTCATGTTCGGACTACTAGTGTTTGAAGTTTGGCCTACTGAATTGGAAAACAAATTTGAAGAATTGTTTTAAGTTCTATTTAAATTATGGTTTCATTATTTTGGTATTACTAGATTATTTAAAATATATATATAGATATATTGAGTTTCAAAGTATTAAAAAATGAATAAATGCATGGATTCCTAGGATAAGTTTATTGAACTATACTTTATTTTAAATTGTTTATCTTAAAATAATAATAACAAAGATTAAAGTAACGACATCTGTGACGATTGTAAAGGAGCATTACAGTAGATCTAGACAATAAGCAAGTGGTCCAATCTATTCTTTGGTTTCAAATGGCCTTGTATACCTTGGTGTCAGCTTTCCTTGAACACCAAAACAAGATACACCATACTTTGGCTTCACTTTCCAAAATACATAATCCCCAACCATGAATTTTAATGATCACCTACTCTTATCCTCATAACTCTTCTATCGGCTCTGAGTAGTCTTAAGGTAATCACAAATAATTTGAACCTTATCCACAGTTTCTCTTGTGAACTGTGGCCTAAGATTAATGTTCTCTTCCTCTTTAGCCCAATATAAACATCTATAAGGCCTACCATACAAAGCCTCATATGGAACCATCCCAATACTTGTCTAGCTCTTGTTATTGTAAGAAAACTCAACATATGGTAATTGTGTGGGCCAATTTGTCCCAAAATCTAACACACAAGCACAAAGCATATCTTCAAGAATCTGAATGACATGCTCAGATTGTCCATCTGCCTGAGGATAAAAAGAAGTACTGAAATTCAGTTGAGTTCCTAAGGCTCTTTGTAATCATCTTTAGAACTTAGATGTGAAACGTATATCCTGATCAGATATTACTGATATTAGTACACCATGCAATGCCACTATCTTCTCCACGTGCAACTGACATAGTTTGGAGATATTATAATTTGTTCTTATTGGAATGAAGTAGGTTGTTGTTGTCAGATGATCCACAATTAATTAAACGACATCATACGCTAATTAAGTTCTTGGAAATCCTATGACAAAGTCTATCATCACATGATCCCATTTCCATTCTAGAATGCATAGGTTTTTTTACTCATCTTTAAGCTTTTGATGTTTGGCTTTGACATGTTAAAATGTCATACACTTGCATACAAAAGCTGCTACGTCATCTTTCATTCCACACCCCCAATATTGTTGCTTTAAGTCTATTTACCTCTTAGAGCTTCCAAGATGAATAGCAAATTTAGAGCATTGTGTTTCATCCAACACTGCATTTTGGAGATAAAAATCTTCTAGCACAACTAATCTCCCTTTGTAAAACAAAAATGTTGTTGGTCTTATCTGCTATCGATCCAACTGTTCACCAATCTGTAATTGTTCCTATATCTTACATAGTTTTTTATCGTGCTATTGTCCTTGTTTCATTTATTGGATCAATGTAAGGGTAGCTATTACATTAAATGTGAAAGCCTTTTCATTGTCCTCATAGTACTGCAAGTCAAAATCAATAATGGTGGTTGTTTGCCTTCAATCTTCCAATGCTAAGCTAGCCATAATTTTTGATTCTTACAGCTCAAAGCATATGCTACTGCATTTGCTTTACCAACGTAGTATTGAATCCTAAAATCATACTCGATCATGTATTCGGCCCATCTTCGTTGTCTTAGATTGAGATTCTTTTGAGTAAACAACAACTTCAAGGTTTGGTGGTTGGTGTAGACCTTAGATCTTACACCATAGAGGTAACATCTCCAAATATTAAGTGCGAAGACCACGACTGCTAACTCAAGATCATGTGTGGGATAATTCCTCTCGTGGGTTTTTAATTATATTGAAGCATAAGCAACTACTCAACCATGTTGCATCAGTATGCAACCTAATCCATTTCCTAAGGGATCAATGTATACAGTATAAGGTTCCTTATTATTAAGAATAACAAGTATAGGTGCACTGGTAAGTCTATGCTTCAGTTCCATAAATGCTTCCTCACTTTTTTTTTGTCCCACAAGAACTAGACATCCTTCTTGGTAAGTCTTGTCAACAGAGAGCCAATTCTTGAAAAATTCTCCACAAGACATTGATAATATCTAGATATCTAACACGTTCTTTATTCGCTCCCAATTTAACACTACTTCAACTTTAGAAGGATTGATATACCTTCTTCAGAAACATATCCTAGGAACTTGACTTTCGTCATTGAAAAGTCACACTTTTCCTTCTTCATATATGAGTCGTGTTTCATTATGTTCGTAGAGCAATGCTTAGATGTTTAGCATGTTCTTCTTTGGTTTGAGTATAGATCAAGATATTATCAATGAAAACAATAATAAATTGATCTAAGTACAATCAGAAAACTCAATTCATTAAATCCATGAAGGCCACTAGAGTGCTGGTTAGCCTAAAAGGCCTTATAAAAAATTCATTGTTCGTATTGAAAAACTATTTTGGGAATGTCTTCTTGTCTTATCTTCAGTTGGTGAAATCTAGACCATATGTCAATCTTTGAAAAGAATCGAGATCCTCTCAATTGGTTAAACAATTCTTCAATATAGGGTAAGGGATGCTTGTTTTTTATGGTCAATCGGTTTAGCTAGGGATAATTAACACAAAGTCTTAACAACCTATCATCCTTCTTCATGAAAAGCACTGGAGCTCTCCAAGGTGATGTGCCTGGATGAATAAATCCCTTTTTCATTAATTCATCCAATTGCTCCCTTAATTCAGTTTTCTCAGTAGGTGTCATACGATATGAAGTGATGATAACAGGTGCTGCTCTTGGAACTAAGTCAATGACAAACTCAATTTTTCTATCAGGCGGAAATAATGTAGTTCATCTAGAAAAACATCCAGGAATTTGTTCAACACTAGAGTATGGGAAAACGAGTCATTCTTTTTTAAAGATCATCCCAAGACTTTTGAAATTCCTTCATCCTTTGATGCATGCTTTTAGTACACGGGCTGGCATCACTATCCCTGTCTTAGCTTAGAAGTTAATGACTTGCCAGTTCTTGGTGAAAAAAGTGACACATTTCCAAGGGTAATCTACTATAGCATGATATTTAACTAACCAATCCATGCTTATTACTATGTCAAACTACGCCATAGTCATCACATATAAGTCAATTGAGAGTCTATATTCTCCTAACTACACACACTGATTTGCAAATCATTAGAACCCTAGCTATACCACCCATTGGGAAACTAAAAGCTAAATGAAAATTACAAGTTTCAATTTCTAATTGTAATATTGAAGCAAACAATATGGATATGAATGACTGTATAGCACCCAAAATTAAATAAAACATGTGCCTATGAATGAGATATATGAATCATACTATCTACCACGAAATTGTTTAGTTACTTTGTTTGTCCGGTAGTGGTTGTAGTAGCATAAGCCTATGCCATTACTTTGCCTTTTTGTTGTTTCCTTTTCCACGGTTCCGTTGTCTACTACTTGTATTATTATTTCTTCCAGAGAAGTAAGGCCCTTGATTTGTAGAAGCCACTAGAGTTATTTGAAAATTTTGGCTTTAATAAAAACTTGAGCCCTATGATCATTGTTGATGATTGTATTGAAGTTGAAACTCACGAGTTGGGTTACAAAAGCATGTAAGGATGGTGAGCTATGTTGTGTTGCAACTCAATCTTTATTTCCTCCCTATATAGTGGAGTCAAAATGGCTATTTTGAGGCGTCATTGGAGCAAAACTTGATTGGGCTAGGCGATTGGGGCAATTTTGTTTCGAATGCCCCTCTTATCCATAATTATGGCAAGCATACAATAAAAAAAACTTACCATTCGAGGAGCCATCACCAACATTTAAGCCACTATTTTTGTGAAGCTTGTCCTTGAGACTTTTCTTTCTTATTCATCTTCCTCTGGCACCTACTAGATTTTTTATATTCTCTAAAAGAATTATTCGACTTTGTCTCTACACGTTAAGTAGCAAGTACCAGTTCAAGAAACTCAGTCGAAAGGGTCATAGCAATCATTTGTCTAATCTTTAGCCTTAGGTTATTTTGAAAATTTTCACATCTTGCTAAAGGAAATGTCATAGCACTAGGGTTATAGCAAAACAATTCTATAAACTGAGCCTGATATTCAACTACTGTCATGTCACCTTGTACCAAATTATAAAATTCTTAGAGCATTGCTTATCTGTGGCTCTAGGGAACATATGTATGGCGAAATATCATCTCAAATTGATTCCAAGTAAGATTTGGCACGTCGTCATCATCTTTTTTGAGGTCCTACCACTCTACAGCTTTTCCTTCAAACACATACGTAGCAATGTCTACTTGGTATTCTTGCAGAATCCTTAGAGTGTCTAGTTTCTTCTTGACAGCCTTTAGCCATTATTCGGCCATCCTTGGGTTAGGCTTCCCTAAAAACACAGGAGATTTTTTTCTTATAAATTCCTTTAGTAAGGTCAAGTGACATCGCTTAGGGTCCTCTACAAGTCTTCGTATGTTTTGGAAAGCTAGAAAGATTTGTTCCAAATTATTCATTTCCAAAGCAGATGGTTGAGGTTGTTTTGTCAGTTAGGGTTATTCAACATGTTGAGGTTGTTCAATCAGTTGGGGTTGTCGCCCTAGCGACATGATTCCTATTTGACTGCAAAAGTTAAACTAGGATTAGTGCAAATGATGATGATATTAAAATTTTAACTTTAAAACCATTTCAAAAATTGATTTTTAAAATAGTGCTACACCTTCTAGGTTTACCAAACCTAAGCTCTAATACCAAAATCTGTAATGTAGCTAAGTGGGAGTTAGTAGTATTAGTAAATATAAATAAATTTTGCAACATTATTTCATATAATTAAAACAATGCCCATTGGTCTTTAAAATAAAACAAAATAAGAATATATTTAAAATTCTAATCCACAGGTTAGTGTAACACCAAATATTAAAAGTATAATCATCATCATCATTATATAGTTCCTAGTCATAAGATAATTTAACATAGCCAACCTATAGTTTAAGAATCTTACATGATCAAACAAAATATATATATAAAGTTAAAAAAACACGACTATGTCGTAGGCAACATGGCCGTCTACTCCTAGTCAAATATATTACACTGAACTCTACCGAAAAGATAAAAATAATAGGAAATGAGCATTGACATATCCATTAGGGAAACCATTACTCATTTTTAGGTTTTATTACTTACCATAGTAACTCTTGCATGGTTAGTTCATCATCCAACAATATTATTTATTTTGTAACAATATCATTATTTTCATATTTGGTGGATACCCTAAAATAAATATTGCCATGTTTCTATAACATATATTATAATTCATGATTAAATGATATTTTTGGTATCCGCACAAAGTTGAAAATCACGTCTCTTTATTCAATGCAACCCCATAGGGCGTGCTTGACAACTCAAAACTAACAATCTAAGAGTTGTTGGGTGAGGGGGCTTCGAGTGTCAGATCCTCACTAAGGGTTTCCTGTGCATGATGTTCTAGGACTCTCGACCTAAGGGAGCATCGATGCCTCCTCCTTATTTACCATTTAGGGTTTACGTGTCCAAGGGCGTAACTGCCACCTTCTTCACATCTAACTATCCTCTTATATCCTTACCGATATGTATGGAGTCCATATTACCTAACCATACTTTCTAAATTATGTTAAAATATGTTAAAACATCTTGATTTTGTTGTGCATTATAGGACGAGTCCACAATATTATGTCTTAATTGATATTCATATAATAATATTAACAAAATAAAATATAATTTATCTTACAAAACAATAACCAATTTTAATTAAATAAAACCTCACAAAGTTGAGTAATAGAATTCCTACCTCTTTGGCGAATAATCTAGTAATAACTTCTAGCTCATTAAACCGAGTTCACCTTATAAACTCTAAGTACGTCGTTATCCTAATATGTATAAAATAACCATAGTTAACTTAACTCCTAATATATAATTATGTTAATTTACCATTTATTTTTATTAATATGTCGTAATCATTAATATGCTAAAAATATGAATATCAATTTTTTCAACTTAATTTTAGTAAATTATGAAATAAATAAAATAACAACAAAATAAAAAACATGCGAATTTTATTTTGGTACAAAATATGTTAAATTATAAGATTTTAAAATATTTAGAAATAAAACAAATAAAAAGTTTGATATTCATTAAAATAAAAGCATTTAAAATTACAAACTTTATAAAAAAATATTTATTATTTCCAAAATATAATTGTTAGATATCCTTATCCTAGTGGTTTGGTCTTCCTAACCCTTAGATTGGGAGTTCAAACCCCACCTAAAGCCAAAAATAAACTCCGGCTTCTGCGTTTTTTAAGTCTCTCTTTGAGAAAACTACATGTCGTTTTCCTTTTTTAGGCGAAAACGACACAAAACCAAGAAAGTGGCACAAAATTGGGTAAATGCCCTCATGAGTTATTAATTGTTCTTCACCCATCATAAATCAAAATTCAAGTTTCTAACATGTTTCTAAGCTCAAAAATAATGTATAATAATCCACAAACAGCAAAAACACATTTCTCACAAATTTTATACTAAAACACAAATTTAAATCAAAATTTAAGTTTAAAAGATTTATCTCAAATTTAAGCTAAAAACGCTGTTTTGATTACTAAAATCCCCTTGTTTCTAAGCTATATGATTGCTAGAAGATTATTCTTGTGAATTTTGGTGAGAAAATGGCTTGAATGTGATGTTTGGTTTTCTTAGATTTCCTCTGTTTTGGGCTACTGTGGAAGAAAGAAGAAGCAAGGAAAGAGAAAGAAGAAAAAGAAGAAAACGAGAAAGGCAGGGAGAAAGGAATGAGTGAGAGAGTGAAGGAAAGAAACGAAATAAGAAGAAGAAAAAGAAAAAGTAGAAGAGGACAAGATGGATTTAGGAGCAGGCGAGATTGGGTCTCCATTGGAGACTTTGAGGCCAATAATATTAAATGACATTTTTATAATTAGATAAAAAGTTCCAAGAGCATTTTGGTAATTTTAAAAAATAGGTGTAGAAAAATTTTAGAAAAATTAAAAATAGATAAAATAAATAAAATGAGATAAATTTTAGATGCAACAAAATTTTAAACCAGTGCACTAATAATTAAATTAGACATAATTACAACCATTAAAAATAACGGGTTTACAAATTAAAACTTGCTATATTATAACGGAAATTTTTTAACTGCTCATATTACATCATGTTTCAATCCTATATAATTTCATTATATACAATGTACTCATTTAATGACTCACTATGTTAACAGTTCGAATAAGATGGTTCTATTATCAATGGAAATGACATGCACTAGTAATGTTCAATTTTCCTTACTTTAATTGATTTATAATTCTATATTACTAACCATTTTAATTATCATCTTTAAGTATTATCCTTATGTATATAACACTTATGTATAATATTTAATGCCACATAGATAATTACAGAATTTTAATAATATTAATTAGGTATTAAAAATACATGCACACAAATATAATAAAAAATTCATTTTATTTATTTATAAATATATCTTTTACAAAACATTGCAAGGTATTAAAATATAAACACACAATTATAATGAAAAAGTCACTTTATTTATTTATAAATATATCATTTCCAAAACATCACATGTTTTAAGGGCATCTATCTTGACATTGTTTCTTAAACCTATAGCGAGTTAAAAAAGAGTTTGACACGATTAAATATTTGTCAATTATATCATACACGATTGAGCTGTGAACATTTCTTGTTCGGTTTTGAACATTTAAATCAATTTCATTTTTGGTTAAAAGATCTATTTTTAGTTGCTTAGAGATTCTTTAAAACCAATTATAGGATCCT
Source organism: Artocarpus camansi (assembly GCA_002024485.1). Lineage (NCBI taxonomy): Eukaryota > Viridiplantae > Streptophyta > Magnoliopsida > Rosales > Moraceae > Artocarpus > Artocarpus camansi. The sequence goes on from LNSY01380025.1 coordinate 13,286, forward strand.
ACTTTTAGCATTGGCAGCAACATGTTAAGGGAGATGGTTCAATTTGTGGAGTATTGATACATTGTAAGAAGAAATGTTTGGATGTTAATCCCACTGATATTCTTGATTACGTAGGTATCATGACAACTCTTATAAATCAAATCACTTGCTTTTATAGAGAAATACGAGACATTCGACTCATATAAAAAAGTTAAAAAAAAACTCACATAAAAAAATAAGCAATGCATTGATGATAACATAAAACCTAAGTGTCATATATAGATTTGATTAAAAAATATATAATTATTAGTTAAGTAATTATTCAGTTTAAGAAAAAAAAATGAGAGAATTTATCAAATTTTATTGAATTGAAATTAAAAAATGTTGGCCAATTTAGTTCAAACTATAAATTTATAGTTCAAACCAACTTTGTTATATTGTTTTTCTCAATAAAAACTTTAGTTTAAATTGTGTTCTTAAACAATTAAATATATTTATAATATTCTTTTAAATCATTGAACATTTTTTTTAAACGAAAGAAAATAGCAATTTTCTTTTCGAAAAAATCAAAAACCTAATTTTGTCCTTTTCTCTTTCACTACTGACCTATTCACTTTGCCCCACCACCGTCATGAATCACGATGGCTATCTTCTATGTTTATCTACGCTAGTGGCTCACATAGCAACTCTGGTGCTCAAGCGGGAGAAGCTCAAGAAGGCTGTTGTTGCAAACGTAACTTCTTCGCACCATTGGAATCCTCATCTCTCCAGCAGTTGGTGCAGTGAGAACGGAACCTCTCCCATCGCGATCGAAACTCCGTCGTCTAGATCACCATCGCGTGCCAAGATCCTCCGTCATTGAGACCTTGCTAACAAGTCCCTGCTGCTCCGTGACTTTCTCTTTTTTGCTTTATATCTTGTATTCTCTTCGTAGTTTGCCATGGATGTTTGTGTATTTCTAGATCTATAACAACTTCGTCTTGCTACCGACATATAATATTTATTTATATATATTATATTAACATATAATACTATATTTAATATTTACATATAAATATAAAAAACACCGACGATTTTGTTAAACCATTTATGGATACAAATAATATATTAATTTAAAAATATAATATTTTTATGTAAATAAAAAATTTGCTGGCGATGTCACCCGCGACTAAAAAATACCATATTATTAAGTTAATACCAATACATAAATATAAAAGCCAATTAATATCCATTTTACAACACAGTAATCAGAAATGCATAAAACTTTTGTTCACACACACAAAAAAAAAAAATCTAAAATCTAGAAAAACTTAAAAAGACTAAATCTAATCATGGCACTTAGATCGCAATCGCCCCTAATGCTGTTGCATCGACTGCTGCTCGTGGGCCCGCCATTGTGCACTGCCAATAGAGATCGTCGTAGCAATTGAGATCATGACAAACAAGCGAGGAGATCTTAATGGAGCAGCTGAGATTGTGATGTCTTTGCTTTCTATGCAATCACAACGAAGCAGTTGCCGATCGTGACGGTTTTGCTTTCTCTACAATCGCGACGAAGTAGTCATCAGACTTGCTGACTACAAGCTTTCCAAGACAATATGTGGAAGATTCATGATGACAGCGAACAAAAATGAAGATCCAAGAGCTTTGAAAACTCTCGACTACCAAAGCTTCCATCGTTAATGGAGGAGAAAGAGGGGAAATCAGAGAACGGAAGAGTCTGATGCCTTGAGAAATGAGGAAATAGAGGAGAGAGAAAAATAACGGTGAAGAAAGAAAGGAAAAACAGAGAGAGCAGATCAAGAAAGAGAAGAAGAGAGAGGAAGGAGAGTGAGAAACGAAGAAGGGAAAAAAAAATAGAAAAAAATCAAATCTGTATATCTTTTGGGGTGGGTATTTTGGGCTTTTAATGTTTATAAAATATTAAATACGTTATCCTATATACAATTTTTAAACTTTTGACATTATTTACGGCATTATTTATCGATGATACAGTATCTACGATTCAAAAGTTGTTGTAGATAAATTAGTTTAATAGTGTGGATGTTTATATTCCAAATACTTTTATAAATTGTATTATTTTTAGCTTAATGACTATTAATGTTGGTATTTTATAACCTTCATAACTTTCTAATTTTCACTCTATTAGTATTATTTTATTGTTGTAACTCTTGCCTTTTGGCCTCTTCTACTTTATAACCAATGGCCATTGAGAGCTTATATTTGAACACAACATGAGATGATTAATAACAAGATTGTTTCACTCTATTTCTCCTGTGCCTTTCTATTTTATGTTTTATAATTTAGTTTTTTGTATTTGTTTTATAATATACTATCAACACGAGATTCTAACCATTTTTATTGTAGGGATATTTGACATTTTACAAAATTTAAAGATCATCTCGGATGTTAGTACCTTGTCTTCAACGTGTATTAAGTATTCTTTATGATATCCTAACTGTATCTTGAGGATGCATAAATAATGCATACTTTATATGATTATTGTCCGTACTATCCGATACAACTTTATATACTATTATTTGAAGATAAAAATACTTAATCGGATCCTACGATTTCATGCTTAAATATGTGTTACAAATAAAAGGTCTTGAATATTAGTTATTATCACTCTCTGGATAATATGTTGTAATTAGATATATTTATACTTGCACATATTGTTATGGATGATATTTGTAGAGATTTTGACACATGTTTTCATATTATTTCTACACAATTATTGTTTGACTATGCTCTTTATGCATTCACTTTGAGTAGTGAGCAATATATACTCTCTTTTTTTTAACGTTTGAGAGCTTATCTTGTATTGCTTATGAAAATTTTTTCCTACTATATTATTATTTTTGTATTTTTGCTACCCATATTAGTTTATAAAATTTCTTTATCATTATTTATTTTGATTTGATGATCATGAAAATACAATCATCATTTTCTTTTGTTTGGTTACTTTAAAGTCAAGAAATTGATAGTAGTTTATAATCATAAATGACAATTCATCTATTATAATTGTATAAGTATGGTTTTAATGTTATAATTGTATAAATAAACATGTCATATTATTACTATTAAATTCCTTTTTTTTAGTATCAAACTATTATGCTATCATTTTAATATCAAATGGTATTGTTTTATTTAAGATTTCATTTGTTTTATTAGCACAATATCTGTCTAATTTGCACTCATTTACAATATGTTTTTATATTTTATATGTTTATATCATTTGCAAGAAGCTAACAATGCTCCAAGCTAATATTTAAAACTTACATTGACATAAATATAAATTGTATTGACATTTAATGTTTGAGCCCATAATTATAGAACCATTAATTTTGGCTAACTTGCTCTACATGTTCCATGAAATGAATGTATAATATTGCAATTATTGGTACAATTATGATAAGGTAGTAAAAATGTAATTTATATTAGACATAGTTTTTTAGTATTGACAACATAATATGAAATGATCATTTATTTTGTCTAATTATTTTTGCATATTCCAAGTGAATGCAAATCTAATGGCTATGGAATTTTTAAAATTTCTCAATATCCCTATTGCCAAAGAAAGCCATAAAATATGATTGAAAAGTGAAAAAAATATATTGATAGGAGAAATTAAAAAGTTTGTAATATTGCTCCCATGAATAATCAAATTTAGTCACTTAGCATGTGATATAGAAAGGCTTTAGTATATATTCGTTATACGTCTAAATGTCAATACCAAGCCTAAATCAAGGGAGAAATTTTCATCCATTTGTTATAAGAATATTATTATGACATGTGAAAAGGCTATAGTGGTGCCTGCATGATGGATATACCTATAAAACATTTAAAATATAAATATGATCTTATAAAGCTTAAATGGAGAAAAAGCTAGAGAAAGAGTTAAGTTATTGATTGTCTTCTTTTTATTTGATCTAAGTTTATTTAATCGAGTGCAATATGATATTATGATATAAAGCATTCTCTAAGTTTGAAAAAGTCATATATAATCACCGAAAGTAGAAATGTGACAAGAAAGAAAAATTAAGAGGCTTGCAAGTCAAAATTCATGGAAAGATCATATATATACAATGCATTGAAGTAATAATGATGTTTTATTATTACATAGCCTTGTGAATTAATAATAAATTAATTATGATATTTAATTTATTGGGTACACAAATTAAATGTTTATTCTTGACGATATAAATTCCCATGGTGTTGTCATTATATTGATGAAAAGGAAAAAAAGATCATATTAGCTATAAAGGATATGAGATGTCTCTGCATTATATTTGGCTTTATGCACAAAGAGACATGCATGGGGTTATACGTTGTTATTTCTATGGATATATTAGAAACTTATTCCTACTTTTTTTCCCAAGTTGTAATAAGATAACTATGAAAAATTGTTATGACGAACTAAAAGTTCGCTAAACCAAAAGGCATATTGGATATGAACATATGTATTTTGAAAATCCCTATAGGTAATATCGTTTGGAAAAATATTCCCACTATCAGGGGGAGGAAATTTGTAGTTGGATATTATTGATCCTTGCATAGATTGATTGATTGAGCATTGTAATGCAATATAAAATTATTAATTATTATGATAAAGAAAGTGACTGAATCATTTCTCCAGCTATTAATTTAATAACTTCGATTGAGGTCTCTAAATGACAAATTGTTATCTTATGAGTTTAAGAGATACTTGAAGTACTAAAACTTGTTTAGTCTAAAGTACCACACTAATTGGAAGATAAAGAAACTTATAAATATGTTGGTATTATGAAGGGACCATATTGTTAAAGAGGATATATTCTAAAAAGGTTATTTACATAAAAATTTGACATATTTATTAAAGATCAAAACTTCTTGAAGTCATTGAGCTCTAGAAGTAGTTCAAAGGGTATACCTAAAATTTAGAAATAGTAAAGAAAAGAGTAAAATCTCGACAAGTCATGTCAATATAAAAATAAAGTTAAAATTGCAATAAAGGTTATTGTTGACAGTTACAAAAAGCATGAATTATTAGAAAGAGAGGATCTTGAAAAATATTTGAAATCTGTCGAAAGTAATTAACATGAAAACAAGGCCTATAAGGAAAAGACGCAAAGTCTAAGCAAGTGTATATGCTAATGGAAAGTATGGAGAATCAATAGACCAAAATATTTTAAATATTAAAGCCAGTAAGATAGAAATGACTATTCATATGAAATAGTGCATATGAAAATGTTTGAGGTTATAAATTATCAGTTATAACAATAAATTTTTGTAGAAAACTTATAAGAAGATATGAGCAATGGTATTCATACATGATGGATAAGCAATTATATTTTGATAGCTAGGCAAAATATATATAATGAGTCCATGTGTGTTCGAAAAATATGTTTAAATTACACGCTTAATTATTAAGGTTACAAAGATCTTTAACTAAATGAATGCAATCTATATATGAATGGTACCACTATGAAATGCTAGCAAATTAATATCTCTATGGCTTTATAATGAGCTCAAACATATTGGATTTGCTTTTATTTGTGAAAATCCTTGAAGAGATCATAAGAGAAATTTAAGAAGATAAATCTTACAGAAAAAAATATATTCAGGTCTAAAAATTGAGATTTGCTTAAAAGAATACTTATCTATAATTTATCTTACATATAATAAAATTGTCCTAAAGAACTTTCTAGGATATTGTGTATTTTTATCATTTATTTGATGATTATTTATTTTGAGGATATATCAAAATAATTATAAGCCTTGAATTTTTATATACCAAAATAATAATATCTAAATAATTAAGTAGAATGACAAGAATTTAGCGATAAGGTGCACAATATTTTATATTCACTTGGAGATGAGTTTATGTACAAATAAATGTTGCACTATTGTTCTATCAATTAGAAAATAAATATGGGAAAAGTTTCGTTCATGTATACTCATAATATAGTCAATACTTTTATGAAATTTTTTATGATAAATGAGCTTTTAAAGAGCGATAATTGAAATATTACCAAAAGTGCTAAGATTAACAAGTTCAGATAGTTGATTGCAAATATCTTGAATTTGTTTGCAATAGTATGCATCGACTCAACAATTTTCTATCCAATCAATTGTTATTGATAGAACCAGGATAGCGGCACAAGGGAGATAGAAATATGCCCTGTACTTTTTTTTTCCTTTGGTTAAGATTTTTTCCTATTGGATTTTTTGACGAGGTTTTTAGTAAGGTAGTTTATTACGTATAATATGAATTGTGTACTTTTGTTCCTTCACTAGAATTTTTGTCTCATTGGGGTTTATCTAGTAACGTTTTAATGAGGCACATTCTACAGTGTTAAATATCCAACAAAAAGTCTTATAAATTAAATTGACATATTATTATTATTATTGATGTTCATCTTCTAACACCACCAATATGTTTTCCAATGGTTGTTTAATCCCCTAAACATGGATGTTCTTAATCTCTTGAAGTGAAAAATTATCATAAGGTGATATTGAAGAAATTCTTAGTCCAAATAATACTGTTAGTACTGTAATGTATTGGCTAATAGCACGAGACCTCACAAGACAATCTTTGCTATTGTACTAGCAAGTTATAGTTCTCAAAGACATTGAAAAGATGTTAAACAAGTGTTTTGTTTTCATTGCGAAACATTTCATATGAATATTAAAATTGATTGGACGTTGAATATTTTTCAATCCATATAAAAGCATGACCACACACATGCTACTTGTTTATATATAATGGTACTATTATATCTTGCAATTTATAAGGCAAACTATTGTCGTTGCCTCTTTGAATCATGTTGAAATGTTGGTAGTTTATGAGATAGTCATCTTATGTGCATTATATTATTGAGATTATACTCCAATATATCCAAACAACATGTGATCTTTTATTTAACAAAGAAAGTCTGACGGCTTTCTACGGGGAGAATGTAACTTTTATTACTCAAGTTAAGGAGACATAATAAAACATATTTCCCAATAATTCTTTTCCATGCATGAGCTCTTGAAGGACGGCATTTATTAAATTTGTTCAAGTGACAACTTCAGAAAGTTTTATAAAGATACTTCTTACAACTATATTTGAGAAATCAATGTGCAAGATTGGTATGCGTCGACTCAAATATCTTTGTGTATGATTTTGTTAAAGAAAATATGTTGCCATAAAAGGGAGGCTATTGGTTACTGTACTCATTTTTCCTTTGCATAGGTTTTGTTCCATCGGATTTTTTTAGCAATGTTCTTAACGAGGCAGTTTTATGCTAACTCTTAAGAAAATAATGTACTATTTTTTCCTTCACTAGGATTTTTTCCTACAGGGTTTTTTCTGGTAAGATTTTAAATGAGATATATATTCTTAAGTGGTGAACATCCAATGGGAAGTGTTATGAGTAAATTAATTTAATAATATGAATGTTCATATTCCTAACACATTCATGAATTATATTATTTTTACCTTAATGACCATTAATGTTGATATTTTATAACCTTCATAACCTTCTAATTACCACTGTATTAATATTATTTTATTGTTGTAACTCTTGTCTTTTAGCTTCTTTTATTTTATGACCTTTGGCCTATATATATGGCCTTTTGATAGCTTGTATTTATGCACAACATAAAATGATGAATAATAAAATTATTTTTCTATTTTTTTTGTCTTTTAATTTTATGTTTTGTAATTTAGTTGTTTGTACTTGTTTTATAACAAAAGTCTATTTTCTTTTTTTCCGGAAGGGAAAATTCATTTGCGGTTGATGAAACAAAGGAAAAAAAAAAAAAGAAAGAATTTTAAATCCCGGTCCGAGAAACCCTCGTCCGCGTCCAAGGAAAACAGTTCATACGCGTCCAAACACCCGGACAAAACAATGTGAGTCCCAGGCAAGGAAAACCCTAATCCAGCAGTATATATGACACAAACACCCAGCCCGAGCTTCCTCTTCTACAAACCCTAGAGCAACCTGCAAACCGCAACCCTCTTCGCCCTCCCGTCTCGGATCTAAATTCTAACAAGTACCAATTCTTTCTCAATTTCCCTCACTTTCAATCAATTTTATATCTATATATCTATATTCATACACGAATATTTACGTTTCGTTGTATTTGTTGAACAGAGATGAAGATTATCGCTGCTTACTTGTTGGCCGTTTTGGGGGGCAACACCAACCCTTCTGCCAAGGATTTGAAGAACATTCTCTCATCAGGTACTTATTTTTTTTTCTTCTTCATGTAATATTCTTTCGTTTTCATTAGAGTTCGGATTTTCTTTCTATTTGAACGCTTTCCGGAAGGGATTTGGTGGGTATCCTATTGATTTTGATTCTTTGAATATTTATGGCTGGAGATCTTTAATTTTTTGCTAGTATTTTCACATAACTGTAAGTGGTTACGGATTGTAAATCTCGGCTGGATTTTATCTTTTTCAAGAAGATTTTGCATCTAGTAATGGAGTCCGTAATTTTTTCCGTTGTAAAAATTGTGGACTTGGTTTTGTTTTTTTGTTAATAAATGCTTGTGTTTATGTTTTTGTGTGTGCATGAAAGTGGTTTCTTCGCTCGATGGAGAAGACATTGTTGATGATCGGTTATGAATGTTGTTGTTTTAGAATTTGTTTAGTTTAGTTTTTTTGTCAACAAATTATATAGGTTTTGTGAACAAACAAATTTGCTAGTATGAGTGGGTTAATGTTTTTGTTGGTTAAATATAGTTGGGGCTGACGCTGATGACGACAAGATTCAGTTGCTCTTGACTGAAGTCAAGGGAAAAGACATCACAGAGTTGATTGCTTGTGGAAGGGCGAAGTTGGCATCAGTGCCGTCTGGTGGTGGTGCAGTTGCTTACTCTGCACCTGCAGGCGGTGCTGGTGGTGCTGCTGCTGCCCCGGCTGCTGCTGCTGAGTCGAAGAAGGAAGAAAAGGTTGAAGAGAGAGAGGAGTCTGACGATGTAAGTTTTTGCCTACAGTATTTGCTGCTAAAGTTATTGCTTTGAAACTTTGAATTAGATTCATTGATGTTATTATTATATTTTTTTTCTGATGGGGTATATTACTTTCTTTGGTGCAGGATATGGGTTTCAGTCTCTTTGACTAAAAGCTTAAGATGTTCGTTTTCTTTCTTTCTTTCTTGTTTGGGCCAGCTATCGCATCTTTGCTTGGAAGGTGTAGATGGGTGCTTTGTCATAAGTTTTTGGTCTGTAGTTGAACTTGGTTTTTAGATTTGTTTAGATGAGAGTAACTTGAGACGTATGAGATAATTTTATATCGTTGAATTTTTTTTTTTTGAGTTGTGGTTGCAGTGAATGCTATAGCTTTTAAGTAATACTCCCTATATTTAAGTTTTTTGTTTGTTGTTTCTTCCCAAGATTACTGCAGATTTCTCCTTTCATTTTTGCCGGCACATAGCATGCATTTGGGTGCGTTTTATGCATATTATGTAATTTATATCTTATCATAGTCTATTAAAAGTTCTGGGAAGGTTGTACCCTATATTCATTTGATTGCGTTTACGAGGTAGTAAGATATAAAATTACAATCAAAGTTGCAAGTTTCACATACTTGGTAGTTGAGATCACCCTAGTAACGGAGATGATAGAAATTAGTCGGTAAATTGGGTGAACCATGTTATATTGCTGATGCGGTACACCTGATCAAAAGTTACTTTGACATTTAAACGTTATTTTTTTGCCCAGTCTAAGAAAACAGGATCGTTCTTGAGATTTTCTGGGTCCTTAGGTTAGGATCCGCCCAGATTGCCATGTTATTTGGTTTCTTTTAGGTTTTCTCCTTTTCTAGAAATGTCTTCCAACTCAGAAACTGTGTCTTCCTCTTCTTCTTCTTCATCTTCTTTATTACCAATGTCCCTAGGTTCTTTTCTTATATGAAATAACCTATGTACCAGAAGAGAAAAAGATTACTTCTGAGTCTTTGCCTCTTATTAATCC
>LNSY01380135.1:0-11238 GCA_002024485.1 Artocarpus camansi
AACTCTATTTTCCCACAACTTTTTTAGGTCATCGATTAACGGTACCAAGTATACATCAATGCCATTGCTTGGTTGGTGAAGACCAAATCAATAAAGACAACATTAAAACCTTTCGCTTCATGCACATCTTTGGCTGAAGATTGTAGTTAACAAGCATTATGGGCCAAGTGCTATGCCTACTACTCATGTCACCATGTGGGTTCATTTCATCCATCAACAAAGCGAAATATATATTTCTTAGATCCGCACTAAAGTTAGGATCATCGGCTTCAAAAGTTTTCCATTGTGGTGAATCCGCTGGGTGTCTAAGCATACCATCATCCACCCATTTGTCGTGATGCCATGTCAAATTCTTGGCATGTTTTGGGTTTCCGAAAAAACGCCTCAAACGTGGTATCGATGGAATATACCATAACACTTTCTTTGGCTTTCCATTCTTGCCATCTTTTGGCTCTGTTTCTTTCTTCCACCTTGCTTGTTGACAAACTGGACAATAATTCTTGTCTGCATACTCATTTCTATAGAGAACACAATCATTTTTACAAACATGAATTTTCTCATAATCCATGCCTAAAGTGCTCAAAGTCTTCTTAGCCTCATATATACCAGCTGATAATTTTTTACCCTCTAGTAGAAGCCTTGTTAAAAATTCCAATAGTTTTGTGAAATTAAAATTTGACCACCCACCCGACACTTTCAAATTCCATAATCCAACTAAAGTAGACAATTTAGTAAAATTAGTATACCCCTCATACAAGGGTATCTCGGCATTTTTCATCATTGTCTCAAATAAATCCGAATTGTGCCTGAAGTGTTCTTCTAAATTATTGACCATGTCAACCATATTGTCTTGATCATCCATATTATCCTCCATAATAGTTTCCTTTTCTTTACTTAATAAAGTTGTATTGAAATTAGACTCGCTATGAAAATGCCACGTTTGATAACTACTTATAATTCCTTTTCGAAATAAATGTCCTCTAACAATTGAAATTGGATGCAATCTATAATTTCTACATTGAACATAAGGACACCAAATTTTATCACCATTGGGATGACTTTGGCAAAATCCAAGAACTCTTCTATATGATTCGCATACGTTCTAGACAATTGAAAATCCCACATCTATTTCCTATCCATTTTGGATGTCTTAAATCAAAATAATAAATAGCAAATATTCAATTAAAATTAATTTCACAAATTATGTATATACCCACCTATATATATTAATCGTAAGCAAAAACATCACCCATCATAAAACAAGTTACACATACTCATTATAAAACAAATAAATCATACCCATGATCCACAATACAAATTTCACGAAATAAATAATAAACTCAACAACTATTCATCAATTTCAGATTAATTATACAACACAATCAACAATAATATATCAATTTCTAATAAAAACTTATAATTTGGGCAAGATTAAGGAGTGTGGAGGTAGAGAGGGATAGCAACTACTGATTTGAACAGGCCTATGTTTGTATTTGAGAAGTGAGTTTCTAAATTATGTCTGAATGTCAAAGTAAGAAAAGGGATTTTAAGTAAGCTACTACGATGATTTTTTTAAAAAACCATCATGGTAGATACTGTATACTACGACTGTTTTTTAAAAAACCATCATGGTAGCTCTGGATCCATTCCACGATGGTTTTTATCTTCGTAGGCGTATCTCATCGCTTTTTTTCCTCCTTACTACAATGGTTTTTTTGAAACGGTTGTTAAATAAAAGTCATATAATCAAAAATTTGTTGTAGTGCATTGTGAAAAATCATGTTGCTATGTTGATATCCTTTCAAAAAAAAGGTGATGGAGATATCTTCATATTTGCTCTAACATAATTTGCATCATTGTGACATTCACTTCTTTCACAAAAAATAAAACAATATTCTTATATGCAACTACTCGCCACTCCATCTTTGAACCAAGAAGTGGAAACAAATGAACTTTTATTAACAAGGCATGCCTCAGAACAAAAAGCATATATATTCCAAATTTTCAACATGCAACACTTTTCTACGAAAAACTAGAAAGTAGGAAAATAACAAAGGTAGCAACAAAGATACAGCATATGCAAAATGCAAAATAGTTAGACAACAAAAGATAGAAGTTGTCTAACTAGAGGAAGGCTATGCCAACCAAAATAACAAAAGCAAAGTCAAAGGTAAGCTCAAGTTAAGATTTTCAAATCTAAGAAGATTGTTCTAATGATTACATCATGCATCTATAAAAAAAAGTCATTGAAGAAGCTTGAAAAAGACACTGTTTGCTTTAAAGTACTTTACCCTCTCAACGAAGATTCATCCTCTGAGGCTAAATGGCTTACGATTTGCCTTTCTATTTTGGCCAATTCCCTCCGAAGCTTAGCAACTATTGTCTTTAAGGCATTAACTTCTAAATTAGCCATGTCACGCGAATACAACCTCAGTGACCTTCGAGATAACAAAGTAAGGAAATCAAATTTTGAACCCCCTGGTGGACAAATCTTGACTCGTGTCTCGCCATGCCAACATCATCTTCGTAGTTACATCTTTGAATGAGACCCGCTCTATATGGAGAAGGACGAATCCCAAGCACGCGAGGAAAATGGACTTAAAAAATGGAGATATCCCTCCGCTGGGCAAGATATCTTGACAGCTAGAAAAAAGGCAAGCCAACAAAAGAGCTGTCTCCACCAGTACTATCTCCCCCTAAAAAAAGACTTTTTCACCACTTATCTTCATGATTTCTTTGATTTGGCATGATGCAGGCCCCCTCGACATGAAATCTGCAATGAACATCAAAAGTCGCACCGAAAAGGAATTGCTTGAAGGCAAATTGTCATTTCTCCCACTTTGCTCGAAGGTTGCTCTGAGAGTGAAGGTGCCTTATAGAATGTCCTCCATTATCGAAGGAGGAGCCAAAATGCTATCTGCAGCCAGATGGTTTGTTGATCCGACAATTGCCTCTGTTGCTGGCTCTTAGGCAACGGTTGTCAAAGCAACCTCTTGCGAGGAAAGGAAATAACATTAATATTTTCTATCGAAATGCGAAATGAAAACAATGGAGATATATAGCGACTTACTTCTGCTTACTCACGAGGACTCTCGTGAGCTGGACCTCTAACATCTATTGAATGCACATCACTTAGGGCTTGGCCTCGTGACAATGCAACTCTAACCTCCAGTGGCATGCTACCCATCTCTAGAGCAACTTTTACACTTTTGGAATGACATTCGAAACAATTCGCATCTGACCACTCGGAGTCTTATCCCTTCCCTCCGATGCAAAAACCATATCATTAACGTACAAAAATGGCCAAGTCACTTATATGAAAAAGACTAACAATGTAATGTTAATGTATTCCTCTCTTCTAAGATCTTACCTCTCCAATTTCATCATCTGCATTCAAAAAATCCACAAGGCAACTAAGACAAATATCTCATCGGGATGTTTTCTTCGCAATGCACTAAGAGAGGACAAGGACAACACATTTAAAAGCATGCTTGACTAAGCTAATATAACACATGAAATGAGAAAACTTACCTTGGTTCTCCAACTGGGCCTTCTCCTCTCTAAGTCCAAAGTTGTAGTCGAAGCCAGACTCGGCTCAATCAACGACTAAACCACACTTTCCACCGACATTGACCGCTCCATTACTGGATCTATGGGCTCTTCAGAGATATACGATAAACAAAGAAAAAGAAAATATATCAACATGCGTAAAGCCCTAGCTATGGGCTACAAGACTTTAGAATGATGGCAATGACATGCATATGCCAACATGAATCCATAATGACACAGATGGGCACACTTCCCTAAGATAATATGACTAAATTATGACAAGCATGTTCGAAAAGCTTTTCTCGACACGAGCAAAGGATTATGACAATATATTGCTCCGTCACGCTAGTGGCGGCATGTGCCCGCTCCAATTAAGCGTGATGCCAGCTTAAAACTTTGTGTGCTTTGCTGCACTAGTGGCGTAAACCGGCTTCGACTAACGTGAAACCATCCTAAAGGAAACTTGTGCTCCAACATGATAGTGGCGTAGGCCAAATCCGACTACATGTGGCACCAAACTATGACTTAATACTCCAATGCATAAGTGGTGTATGGATGCCTGCTCCAACTCCGTACTACATCACTTTAGTGCTTCGATACGTGAGTGGCTACCCATGGCAAAAGTACTTTGATGTGTAAGTAGCAAACATCCGTTCACTCTGACTATGCATGGTACTGTTTTGTTGTTCAATGCTCCGATGTGTAAGCAGTGCATGAGCGCTTGCTCTGACTCCATATGGTACCAACTTAGTACTCCGATACGCAAGTGGCTATGCACAACAAAGTGCTCCGATATGTAAGTAGTGAACATGTGTTTAGTTCGACTACGCATGGTAATACTTCAACAATCTATGATATGCCGGCCACGACTTACCCTGCATTTCGCACTACAACATGTAAGTGCTTACTCACTCATGCATAAAGCACGATTGTGCTCCATAACTAGCCTAGCACGGCTTCACTCTAAGTATGCCAAAAAACATATGATTGTGTACAAACTGGCTATTTTTGAAATTGACACCAACTTGTGACTTTTGAAAGATTTAATGGGACATTATGAGGTGGTCCTTGCTGATCCTCTCTAGAGCAGCATCATGAGCCATCTAACTCTCCACCATCATGTCCCCCATGGAAACTTGCAAAATAGAAATAACAGTGACCGGCTATTCCTCCTAAGTCCCCTACAGAACCCCTAGGGCTCAAATGTTCTTGTCTCTAAAAGACTTCCCTAAATTTGCCTCCATCACTACCTCTAAACCTTGACACGAAATGCCACTGGCGGCAGAAAGAATGCCTACTCTTCCATCATAAGCTCTGGAAGCTTCCCCCAAAGCCGTCTCCTTTCCTCTTGTGATGCCCTGCCTTTTCAAGCTGTCACTTAACTTATTTAAACATGATTTCTTAACTTTAATTTTACTTACTTAATAAGAAAAATACTAGATAATTTTTTTTCTTGAAACATACTTAAAAACTGTATTGAAACTGTTGCGACTTCATTCCAATCAAAGTTGAGGTATAGCTTAGCACTTGTCTTTAAAATCATATAAAATATTTTCTAAAAGTTATCAAGAAAACATATTACTTTCTTAAAACATCTTTTTAAAAATAGTAAAAATTTTTCCATTCTATAATGGAAAACTGTCATAGTAGTATCTATACTCTGCCTTTGCATCTGTCTATTGAAACACCGTGCTCTTCTACCAATCTTATTGGTCTCCCGTAGGAGAACAACATGAAGGAACTTGTAATGAGCTTAGTGCACTCAGTAAGTTCAAACATTATTTCACAAATGTTTACAACATTCTTTAAAAAACTTTCTCTAAAACTTTTTTCATAAACATTTCTTATAAGACAATTCTTAAACATTTTTCATAAAATGTTCTTTATAAAAACATTACTTCAAAGGAATGCAAGCAATATCATAATGCACATTCCATTTATGCTCAATTATGAACTTTTAGTTATGAGCTTCTTATTACCATTCTTAACTTTCTTGAACTTCTTATCATCGTTCATATCTTTCCTAATCTTGTGAACTCAAGTGTTTAGACTAACATCCTCAATAACATAATGCTTCCTATGTGGAAGACTTAAGACCATCAACCAATGAAGCTATAACTTTAACTTAACTTGTAAACCTCAAATTAAAGAGGTTGTTATGACACTTACTTATCATCTTTGCTTTACCTCCTTGTTAACTTTAGTGAGCATATTAAATGCTAACATACCTTATGCTATAACTTAGCATTTAAACATAAAGCATCGCAAATGTAAGCATGACTTGACCTTTAAAACATTATGCATAATACATACAAATATACTTTAAACATAACCATTACAAATACATTGCAAGTCTTGACTTGAACTACAAAACTTTATGCATAACAAATACAATTATAACATGTTTTCAAAGCATCTAAAATTTATTTTCTTCATGCAGTAAGAGAGATTTAAAACTTGCCTAGATAACACTTTAGCATTTCCATTTCATTCATTTTCCTTTTATTAGTTGGCTTTGTGTCCTATTCAAACAACACCCTACTATTGGCTAACTTTCTCATTATCTACTTACTTGATTGATAATATGACTTAAAGTGTTAAACATTAATTTCTTATACTTAACTTTGTATCACATCGGTTCATTTTTATTTACTTAACTTGAACATTGCTCAATTGAATTTCCTGTCTTACATGACGGTTTCGTTAATTAATATTTTACGAAACATTTTCCATGTAGAGGGATTTTGCTAGATCGAAAAGCTTAGATATGATTTAGCAATTTTCTTAAATGATGATTTTATCCTCAACGGGTTTTTCATAAGTCTCATAACTTTACGAAAAATTTCCCACTAAGGGGCGTTTTTTCTAAATTGGTCGCTTCGATGTTTGTTTTGCCTTTTTTTACATAAAAATGATCATTTTACCCTTAACGAGTCTTAAAAAACTTTCAGAACCTGTTGTAAAGAAAAACTTACTTTTTTTGTTATGAGTTAACATTACAAAAAACTAAACATCGATTTTCTTTTTGCAGTAAACTATTTTTTCTAGACTTTACAGTTTTCACCCGTTTATGAAAATCTTGACATTTACACTCTTAACTTTCTTTTCTCATTCTTTGATTGATAAACGCTTTAAATTTTCTTAAACTTAAAATCTATGGTTACTCATTGCTAATACCAATGCAAAAACCAACATTCCTCAGTGAAAATTCTATTTAACATGATTTTATAATTTTGACTTGAAACACAAAATCTTGACATTTTTGCGCCCAAACCAAAAACAATCATTTTGTACTAAAACGTTCAATTTTTTGAAATGATTAAAACTTATAAAAGTTCCTTAATCAAATTCAAAACATTTCATAATGCTTTCTTTTTTGTGAAATTTTGTGTTTAAAATCTTGTAAAATTCATAACCTAAAATTGGTGTAGCATTTTTGAAAATCGTTTGCATCATAACTCTGTTTCAATAACATCTATAATTTTTGATTCTTAAAGTTTCTTCTAATCAATCATCTTAATGACGTTTTTAATAAGACAGAACCGAAATTGTCATCTTTCAGCTTGCTCTGATTAAAATTCGAACAGGATTTCTTCATAAAAGTTATCCGACTCAACATTTCCAATAAATCACATGTTGAGCTTAGAGAATAATTCGGCCTTTATGGGCCTCAATCATTTAATTCTTTTAAAAACTCCCCTAAGCATACTTTTTTCCACCTAAACTTATCTTACCTTGATTTCTTAAGGTTTAATTTCATTTAAACCTTGTCAATCATTTAATCAAGCACTTATTACATAAACAAAATATGCCATAATATTTTCTTTTCATGCCATGACTAAAATCATTTTATCAAACACTTAGTTTGCTTAACCTTAATGTTTACGACGAAGTTGTCACACTTTGTCCTTTTAACCTTAAGCCATAATTTTACATCTTTCTATCATCATCATTATCTTCTCAACATATCATTTAATTATACCGTAGAGTCTTTCATACATACCATCGTCCAAAAGATTACAAACCATAATCCAAACTCATGAAAATATCATGTTTTCAAGACCAGGGTTTAAGAATTTACCCAAGCTTTTCCAAGTCCTTGTACCTCCTTTTTGGTGCCTTAAACCTTGTTATTCCTCCTTAACAATAATCATGACATAATCCATCATAATCCATATCAAAACTGTAAGGAAAAACAATTAAAAATCAAATAACAAAGCTTAGATTTTTACCTTATAAATTGCATTTCATTGATCCATAATATTTGAACTTGCCTCTAAAGTGGGCTTAGGGTTGTTTTCTTGAAAAATATTTGAGGAAAAAAAGCAAGAACCTTGCTGGGTTTTCATGGAGGAAGAAATTGGTTCCTTGAGCTTTTCATGAAGCAAAAGTGGTGGAGACAAAAGAAATATCCTTCAACTATTCCCTTAATCACATATAGTCTCACTTTTTGACCAAATTGTAATTAAAAATTGCATTTTTAAAAGCATGGCCATAACTGTTTCCTCATAGGGAAAATGTGGCAAAATTTCATCCTTAAAGGTGTCAGCTTGGTGGGTTATCAACTTAGGCCCTTAATTACAAAATTACTTAGTACATGGACTAAATTGCAATTTCAAGAACTTGCCCCACCATTCTTCCAAACCTAGTTCTTTATGGGGACATGTGGAATTTTTTTTCCACCTTTTAGGTGTCATTAAGTGGGCCCCATATTCATCTTCTATACAGTTTAAATTTATACTGATAATAATTTTTCTATCCTACCGGTATATTTTCTATACTGTTATCAAGAAATCATATTACTTTCCTAAAAATATTCATAAAACATCTCTTTAGAAACAGTAAAAACTTTTTCATTCTATAGTAGTATCCATACCTAACATTTACATTTGTCCACCGTAGTATTGATCGCTTCTACCTATGTTACTAGTCTCATGTAAGACTACCTAAACCATGAAAGAGCTTGTAAGGAGCTTACGTTCAGTAAGTTTAAACATTATCTCACAAAACTTTCATGTAAAACGTTCTTTAAAAAACTTTCACATAACACGTTTTTCATAAATGTTTCGTATAAAACATTTCTTAAACGTTTTTCATAAAATGTTCTTCATAAAAACATTACTTAAAAGGAATCCAAGTAATATCGTAATGCACAGTTCCATTTATGCTTAATTATGAGCTTCTTATTATCATTCTTAACTTACTTGACCTTCTTATCATCGTTTATATCTTTCCTGATCTTATGAATTGAGTGTTTGTACCAACACCATCAATCATAAGAACATAATGCTTCCCTTGTAAAAGACTTAAGACCATAAAACAATGAGCTCATAACTTTAACTTAACTTGTAAGCCTTATGTTAAAGAGGTTGATATATTAAGTTAAGACTTACAATGCATTTGTAGTTGTTATGTTTAAAGTGTATTTGCAAGTATTATACATAATATTTTAAAGATCAAGTCATGTTTGCATTTGTGATGCTTAATGTTTAAATGCTAAGTCATAGCATAAAGTATGTTAGTATTTGATTTGCTCACTAAAGTTAACAAGAAGGTGAAACAAAGATGATAAGTAAGTGTCATCTTTGTTTCACCTTCTTGTTAACTTTAGTGAGCAAATCAAATACTAACATACTTTATGCTATGACTTAGCATTTAAACATTAAGCATCGCAAATGCAAACATGACTTGATCTTTAAAATATTATGTATAATACTTGCAAATACACTTTAAGCATAACAACTACAAATGCATTGTAAGTCTTAACTTAAACTTTAAAACTTTTTGCATAATAAATGCAGACATAAAACATTTTCAAAGTATTTAAAATTTATGCTCTTCATGTTGTAAGTGAGGTTTGAAACTTACCTGGAGAATGCTCTAGCATTCCCATTTTATTCTTTTTCCTTCTATTAGTTGGCATTATGTCATGTTCAAACAACACCTGATTATTAGCTAACTTTCTCATTATCAAGTTACTTGATCGATAATATAACTTAAACGTTAAATATTCATTCCTTATACTTAACTTTGTTTTCCATCCATTTACTTTTCTTTTATTTAACTTGAACTTCTCTTAGTTAAATTTCATATCTTACTTGACCTTTTCGTTACTTAATATTTTATGAAATATTTTTTGTCTAAGGACGTTTTACTAATTCGAAAAGCTTAAGTGTGTTTTAGTGATTTCCATAAAAAAAAAAAACAACAATTTTACCTTCAATGGGTATTTTGTTCCCGTTCTTACATTATCATTCTATTCCTTAAAAAGATTACAAACCATAATCTTAATGCGTGAAAATATCATATTTTTAATATTAGAGTTTACTAATTTGCCTGGTCTTCTTCAAGCGCTTGCACCTTTTCTTTGGTGCCTTAAACCTTACTATTCTTCGTTAACAATACTCATGACATAATCCATCATAACCCATGTCACAACTTCAAGGAAAAACACTTAAAAGCCAAATCAAAAAGCTTGGATTTTTACCTTAAAAATTGCTTTTCCTTGATCCACAATATTTTAACTTATCTCCAAAGCAGACTTAGGGTTGTTTTCTAGAAAAATATTTGTGGAAAAAGGGAGGAACCTTGCTCGATTTGCATGACTTTTGTACAATAAACTTTCAAAATAATTCATTAGAAAAAACTATCATAGAATCATCATAAAAATCATCATGAGCATCAAATTCAAACTTTTCACAAACCACAGGTGAGAATGTACTTACTTGTTTAGCTTACTCAACCTTAATTGTCGATAACGCGGTTTCGATATGCTCACTCCTTAGTGTGTGTTCATGTCATACATTCATTAAAAATAAAATTAACATTTATTTTCATAAAATCATTCAATACCACATGACATTATCTAATACCATATTACATCACACATACATTCTCCCCTTAAAAAACGTTAATCCATAATACATTTTACTAGCCTTTAAGACATTAGAACAAAAACTACCAATTGAGAATGCAGCCCAACCCTCTGAATCTATAGCTCAATAACTCATAATTTATATACAATTCAAGCACTAAACTTGATAGAGACAAAGTTAACTTATAAAGATATTACCATGATTTTTTGTTGGTCATAAAAATTTCATTTGACAATTTAAATAAGGCGGCATTGGTAGCTGGCGGGAGGGCCTACAAGGTCGTTGGGAGTTGCGGCTGGGTTGGTGGTCTCATCGGCAAGGGTCGCAACTTGGTTGGTGGTCTCACTGGTGAGGGTTGCAGTTGGGTTGGGAGGAAAAAAAAAGTGAAAACAAGTTTTTTTTTTTTGTTTTCAATTTTGGGGGCTTTTTTGAGTGTTTTTTAAATTGTTTTTGAAATCTTTTGGGTTAAAATTTTAACCAAACACGCTTTTGAAACCATTTCCATTTTTTGTGTTTTTAAAAATGGGAAAAACATTTTCAAAAATGAAACGAAACAGCACCAAATATGAAAATGCTCAAATTCAAGTGAGAAGTTTGATTCATGAGCATGTGGATCTCGAAGTTAATTATTAGTTCGGTAACCAGAATGGAAACTAGACATCTTTTTTTATCAAGGGATCTGAAAAGTAGACCTTGTTCATCAATTGGACTTACAAATGATTAGAATTACATGATGTCAACCTTTTGTTTTGTTTTTATTTTTTTGTTAAACAACGCAGCAGAACAAGGCAATGTTGGTTTTTTTTTTTTTTTT
>LNSY01380136.1:0-12735 GCA_002024485.1 Artocarpus camansi
CCTAAACCTTCAAAGTTGCATCATGTTCCATGACCTATTTTGCCGAACAAAATAGCCGACCACCAGAGTTAGTGCCCGGCAATTTACCGAGCTCGCCCCCAACAGTAAATTTACCGAGCTCACCCCCAACAATAATAATATTCTAATAATAATAAAATATACATATATAATGATAATTTTAAGATAGAACAAGTTAACTTTTAAAGGAAATAAAAAAATGTTCCTCAAAATTTAGAGATTTAATTAAAAGAATGTTTAAGAAGCGAAGTAGCGACCACATAAACAAGGTCGTTGCAAGATGTATCCAAACTCAATGACAACAATGTGGATGATGAGGAATCTTATGTGAGGGAGAAATGTGAGGGTATTTTAATGTAATAATCAAATGAGGATTTTTACATATTTAAGTGTTTTAATTTTATGTGATGAATGATGACGGGTCCTTTGTCGTTATAGATATGATATTTAAGAATATAATAGTTTGTTTTGACAATAGATGCTTAATTATATATTTGATTTTAACTTTAAAGGGAAGGAAAAGCTTATTTAAAATATTATATCACTGTGAATTTTATAAATCTTATTTTATTACCAATAAAAAATTACAACATATTTTTTATCAATGTTATAAAATATTATATTAGACGATACTTAGCCCAAAAATGCCGTTTTAAAGGCAATTCAATTACATTTTTCTAAAATTTTTGTAAATCTCCAATCGTGAAAAGTCATTTTTGTTTTAAAGCCTTACTTGTTATGAGTGAAGAAACGTGTTTTGGACATTCCCAACATGAGATACACTTCCACGGACTTGAAGGCTGCTATCACTCGACATGCTGCCACTCGGCTCCCAATAGATGGACCATTCGAACTAACCAAAAGAGGCCATGAAACTCGCATCCTTTATGAAGACAAACATACAAGGAAAGAGCCCTAATAAAATGTAGAATTCAAATTCTAATGTCAAAGTTAAGAAGACAAAAATTCTTAGATATAAATAGTGTTAAAAACATATACTAGTGGTAATCTAACTATATATAATTGTAATAAGCACTATTCCTCTTTCAACCAAAACGACCGCTTTGGTTGGAAATTTTTTTTAAACCCTTCGTTGCCTTTTCTTTTCTTTTTAAGTCCTTCCTCTCTTTTATCCCTTATTTTTAGTTCTCCATTATGTCTTAAATTTTCTTATTGAACGTGGCTCTTTTGAATATTTTTCTTTCTTAGTTGTCGTGTTAAATATTACATACACTTCGATTCCTTCGCTTTTTTTTTTTAAATAAAAACTTATCTTTGTACATGTAAATTATTAATTTTCCTTTGTAAATTTCCCAATTAAAAATTACTTTTTCAAGCATGCTCATAATGAAATATATTTTAGCCTTCTTATAATATTTCTTTTTTGAAATATGGGCTATTGTAAATTTTTTAACTCTAAAAATTTTCCTCAAATATTTGCTTAAGGGTTAATTTTACAAATGGTCCCTAAAGTTTACACTTAGTTCCATTTTAGTCCATGACATTTCAAAAGTCTTACTTTAGTCTATGATCAATTTCTTTGTTTTGATTTTATTCTTTTCTTTGGTTAGATGTTAAATATTCAACAAAAAACTTTTAAAATGCCCCACTTTATTCCCGGCCTATTATTTTGTTTCAGTTTTACCTAACTATTATTTTGTTTTATTTTTTGTCTCTCTATAGTAATTAAGAATTATTAGGGACTAAAATTGAAAATTCTAAAGTGAAAAATTAAATATAATGATTTTGATGCATTAAAAAAAACAACTTTATCATAGTGCTAGTAAGATAAATCTTAGTTTAGAAAATGATAAGAATTTTTAATACTAGCATATAAGTATTAGATTAGGTACTAAATGTGAAACAAGTAATAGATTAAGAACCAAAAGTGAAACAAAGTCATAGATTAGGGACCAAAGTAGAAGATTTTAAAAATATTCTATAAAATATTTAATACCAAACTGACGAAAGGACTAAATCTGAAACAAAATGAAATGTTAAGAATAAAGTGGGACTTTTGAAATATTAATGACTAAACTATGATTGAACGTAAACCTCAAGGGTCAATTATGAAATTAGCCTTTTCCTTAAACATCTTTTTCTTGCAACCCTATCCAAAACTATTTCCTTAAAGGTGTCTCTTAAATTGTTAACAGCCTAATTTGTCTTACTATTATTTTAAGAAAATATCTACAATAAGACCCTCTATTTTCTATTATTGATAAGAACCTTTTTGTTCTATCATATTTAAATCTAATGGTCTAAAATAAGAAAGCTCATCTTTAATTAAATAAGGCCATCCACACCAAGTCCATCACAAAAAACACAAATATAAAAAATGAAAAAAAAAACTTAAAACTTAAAACTTAAAATTCTTAAAAAAAAATCCAAAGGGTAGATCTACTCGTTTCTTCTCTGGTGATGGCGTGGTATCGATAGTGACTTGGAGGCAAGTGCGATCAATGGTTTAAGGCAAAGAAGAACCCCCTCTAGCTCTACGATTCCAAGACTACCTATAAGGACGGTCATGGGTCATGATTCGAAAGGCTCGTGATGGTGACCACCAAGGCGATGATCGGGGGTTGCGATTTCATCATGAACCTCATGATCTTGCTCATTATGGCATTGCCTTTGATGGATCGCATTACAATGGAGGCCTTACTCATGATCAACCCACCAACCCAACCTTGCTTGCTATGAAAACCACCGTTGGATCTCACAAGAATTTTGGGGGCCTATTGTAACCATGCCATTGTGAATTTGCTTGTAAGGGTCCCAGACGTCCATCGCCAAGGTTACGAAGGTTCGTCACCATGGTCGCGATCACCGTCAGTCACGCAGTGCCAACTGATTTCAAAAGCAAGGGTCACTGTGCGATGAAGGGGATTTCATTTATTTTTAATTCTTTTCTAGTTTTATTTTTAATTTTTTCAAATAAAAGTTTTAATTTTTTTTTAGTAATTTTCAAATTTTTGGTAACTATTTGACTAAAAAAAGGTTGGTATTAAGTGTGGTTGGGTTTATTTTTACTTTTATTTGAATTTGATTTATACCCTTAATTTTGAATCTAACAACTAAAAAAAGACTTCATTACTAAAATATGTGAGTCTCATCAATAAGAACCTATCATAGTAGCTTTAGTCAAATATGATAAGACCTTTTAAAAGGTCTTATCGATAATAACTTTTTTCTATCATTAGACTAAGAAGCTCACCAATCCTTTAATGAGTTCAAACACATTAAATTATTTAACAAAATCCAAAAGTTGAAAAAAAAGATATGATCTAATTAGACAAAGAAAAAAAGCTAAAAGGATCGTTGACAACCCCGTCTCAATAGGTGGGCATTGCCCTCAACGACCCCAGATCTCAAAGATCGTGGGTGAAGGGAGCCGTGAGTTAGGATGGAGGGAGTGGATTTATCCTATGGTACTTGAGGTTTAATCCCTTGACGAACACAACCATGGTATCCCCATCAATGGTTGCCCCATAAACTAGCTTGTCCCATGAATTCACAGTCTGATTGACCGGAGTCGAGGAGGGAAGCTAGTACTTTCCATGCCAACACAATTCCACAACTGTTGTAGAGGAGAAATTCCATGGCGAAAGTGCGTAATGTACGATTGACCTAAACTCATCATAGCCATCAATTGACAAAACTAGTCGGGAAGGAGGCGAAATCAACCTCAAGGCTCGAGCCATTGTTGAGGTAAAAACAGTCTGGGAGTTCAACTTAAGTGGTGTGGCAGATGGAGTTGGTGATGATGATGAAGAGGACTTGGTCGGGGAAGAGGACTCGGCCTTCAACTTTCACCTGTGTTGTCATTTTTCATCGGCCATTAAAGGGATCGAGAACAGAGTAGCTGGCGTAGGATGGGAGGACAAAAAAGGAAGGGGAAGTGTTGATGACCAGGCAAAACAACAACAGTTTGGGAGGCTTTGCTACTTGGAGGCCGCCTTCCAACGGCCGTTCTGCTAGTCCTTTTTTTCTTCAAATGTGTGTGTTTATTTTTGCTTGTGATTTTGCACCACTTATTTGTTGATGAGAAAACAATTCTTATAATAAGACATTTTAGAAGGTTTTATTATAACATTTTTTATTTACTTATTATTTTTCATTTAGGGGACAAAACTTTAATAAGAACCCGAGGTCTTATTAATAAAACTTTTTTTCTTTTTTTATGAGTTTTTTTTAAATGGGTAAAAAGAAAAATGAGAATTTTTAAAGAATTGTGTTGAGAATGTTTTTAAAATTTTTGCCATAATAAACATGTAAAAAAAAATTTCCAAAAACTTTCAAAATAATGCAAAATGGGGCCATGTGGTTTAATAATACACATCCATATGAATAAAAATAGACATAACCATATATAATCCTAACTTTAAAAATAGAAAATAATTAAAAAATCCTAAGAAAATAAAACAAAAACAAAAACAAAAACAAAAACATTTGTGCCATCCGCACAGGTAATGAAGGAGGTAGAGGGGGAGTGGGTGGGAGTGCTCAATGGCGATAGCTGCAAGGTCGTGAAAACCGATTGAAGAAATCACAACCTTAGTTTGCAACTTAAGCTTTGACGATCTCCAATGGTGGACTCATTGTTTAAGGGGTTGAGAGGCAATGAACCTAAATAGCTGAGGGGTTGTAACCCATGGATTTCCCAATAGATGTACAACCCATAGAGGTGGATTGTGACGAAATAGCATTAGGGTCACCCATGAACTCACAACCCTCAACGAGATGGTGAACTTTGCCTCCACCCACAGAACCGTCGCACAAAATGGTGACCTTCGTCTCGTGATCAGGACACACTTCATGCCCCACGGTGGTCCCTCGTGTCAATGGCGGTTGTCGGAGATAAAGCAATGGCGATGAGACCCTCCTTCGACGGGATCCAACAACCTCGTTTGTTTTTGTTCACAAAATTTTTAAAAATGTTTTCGTATGTTTTTTGAAACAAAAATTTTAAAAACACTCTTAACACAATTTTTTTAAAAAAATTATTTTTTAAATATTTTAAAAATAATACCAAACACTAGTATTATTTGTATTTGCTTTTGTTTTTGTTTTTTTTTAGGAGATTTGTTTTTTATTTCTGAATTTTTTAATTTTTGATCATTATACTGATAGGGACATTCTTTAGTTTTAACCTTCAAATTAAAAGCTTACCATAAAACGGTTCCAAGAACCATAGCATTTCCCTTACTTGGATAAGCGAATAAAAGAAGAAGAATGCTGGTATAAGCAAGAAATCCGTCCCTTTCCTTCTCTCTCAAGGTCAACCAAACCGATTCCGAAAATACTCCCCCAAATATCTTCTTTTTCTTATTTGCCTGGTTGTCTAGCTAAGGTCTAATCGTGCTTTGTTTTCTCCGATTCTAGGGTTTGAAATCTCGTTGATTCGAAGCGCCGTGCTGAAAGCGAGGTTTTTGCTGATTGAACGTGGGAAATTTTCAATAGACGTTGATTCTAGGGCTTGTAATTTTTTGTTGATTTGGGGAACTAAGGTTTGGTTTCTGATGGCCGATCGAAGCTCAGCCGTGGCGAAGCCGATATGGATGAAGCAAGCCGAGGAGGCGAAGCTTAAGAGCGAGGCCGAGACAGCGGCGGCCGCCAAAGCAGCTTTCGAAGCCACATTCAAGGACGTCGACAAGAGCCGTGAGAAGGGCGGCGCGGCTGGGTCTTCTTCGTCGGACAGCGATAGCGACGAGGAGACCGAGGAGGACTTGTCGAGGAAGCCTATTGGCCCGGCAGACCCCGCAAAGTGCACGGCGGCCGGGGTTGGCATTGCTGGTGGGACGGCCTGTGCTCCGTCGTCGTTTGTGGTGACTACCAAGGACGCCGACGGGAGGAAGTGCCCCAATGGGGGCGCCCAGATCAAGGTGAAGGTGTCTCCCGGGGTGGGAGTGGGAGGGGCGGAGCAAGAAGGGGTGGTTAAGGATATGGCTGATGGGACTTACACAGTTACTTACGTGGTGCCAAAGAGAGGGAATTATATGGTCAATGTTGAGTGTAATGGGAAACCCATCATGGGCAGCCCATTCCCTGTTTTCTTCAGTGCAGGTAATTGATCTTTAGTGTTTTCATTTTTTTCTTATGAACTTGTTTTTTAAATGGTGGTTAACTTAATTTAGTGCTAAGAGTAGTGTAACAGATCTCAACTTTTATACCAAATTGTTAATACCAAGTCCTATTTTTCACTGTTAGATGCTTTTTTTTTTTAATATTAAATTGACAAGAACACCTGCCAATAAAAGAATGACAGCCTACACGTCTTGTTAATGTGTTGTCTTATGTTGCTTGCGAGCTGTTTTTAATGAGAACAACCCTGAGAATGCTCCTGAACTTGGTCTGTTTTGTTACTGTGTTGTAAGTTGTAAGTTGTAAGTACTATGCGGGGAATGCCGAGTATAATTGGGAACCATAGTGGGTGAGACCTTTGAAAGTGTTTCTTCAGTGCAGGTGCTCTCTTGTGTTTCTTCATTATTCTCGAAATGGTGATTCTTTGTTGCCTGCCGTTTACTTTGATTACTAATTGTTCGTGGCCCTGTATTATTGTGGACAACTTAGGTGAATGTGATTTGTTGCCTGACTTTAATTCCAGTCTTGCTTGTTCTTATAACTAGAAATTCTAATTTTTCGTGCTAACTGTATTAGGAGACCCTTGGGTGGTAGTAATTTGGGATGAGGAGATTGTTTTTGCTGATTTCTTTGCGAGAAGGATTGCTTGATGGTTTATTTCATGATTGGAACACTAATTTGTATCCATCAGTAATTATCTCTGTGATGACTAATTTGACAAAAAGTTGTTCTTTTCTCGATCAGGTGCAACTACCACTACTAGTGGAGGGCTACTGGGTCTGGCTCCTGCATCTACATTTCCAAATCTAGTCAACCAAACCATGCCTAACATGCCAAATTATTCAGGGTCTGTTTCAGGGGCATTTCCTGGACTGTTGGGAATGATACCTGGCATCATTCCCGGTGCTTCAGGCGGGGCTATTTTGCCCGGAATTGGAGCATCTCTTGGTGAAGTTTGTCATGAATATCTTAATGGTCGCTGTGCCAAAAGTGATTGCAAGTTGAATCATCCTCCTCACAACCTTCTAATGACTGCTTTAGCTGCAACAACTAACATGGGTACTGTAACTCAAGTGCCAATGGCACCTTCTGCTGCTGCCATGGCTGCTGCTCAGGCAATTGTTGCTGCGCAAGCCCTTCAAGCCCATGCTGCACAGGTGCAAGCACAAGCTAAGTCAGGAAAAAACTCATCGGGTATGATTTTGTCGGGTTACTGCATGATCTTTATATTGCTCCAAGTTGCTAGTTTCGTTCATCTCTCATTCTTTTGCTTTTACGTCTAAGTCAGGACAATATTCTTTTGATTATGTGAAGCATTACTGTTCAATTTATTATTATCTAATGGTCTTTACACAATTTGGTTGCTCTTCTAATCAGCTCTGCCTGACAAAGCTGGAAAGGACGATACATTGAAAAAAACACTTCAAGTTAGCAATCTTAGTCCACTTCTCACAGTTGAACAGCTAAAACAACTTTTTAGCTTTTCTGGAACGGTTGTGGAATGTACCATCACTGATTCAAAGCATTTTGCATACATAGAATATTCTAAACCTGAAGAAGCAATAGCTGCATTAGCATTGAATAATATGGATGTTGGAGGTCGCCCCTTGAATGTCGAAATGGCAAAATCACTACCTCAGAAACCAGCTATACTAAATTCACAACTGGCTTCTTCATCATTACCCTTGATGATGCAACAGGCTGTTGCCATGCAACAGATGCAATTTCAACAGGCTTTGCTTATGCAGCAAACTATGACGGCACAACAAGCAGCTAGCCGAGCAGCAACCATGAAGACTGCCACAGAATTGGCTGCTGCAAGAGCGGCAGAAATAAGTAAGAAATTGAAGGCTGATGGACTTGTGAGTGAAGAAAAGGAAGAGAAGGAAGCAAGGCCTAAATCTAGGTACGTCTTCTACTGATTTCTGTAATAAGATAATTAGTAGATTTGGTTCTCTCTCTTTCTCTCTCTCTCTCTCTCTCTCTCTCTCTCAGTTATAGTTATTGAAGAAAGCTTCACAAAGAGTATACAATATACCAAAACTAAATAAATAAAAGATCCAGGACAAGTCTTGATTGCCAAAGGAAGGTCTCAATCTAACCTAGCAGTCATTTGAGAAATTGATGCAAGTTCTTGTTTGTATCATCAATTGGAATCTTGGGGTGCCTGAGATGGAATACTCGGGGATTTAAGAACTTGAAAAGCCTTCGAGTTGTATGGTGCATTTGAGCTTGATATGTTGTTGTTTAGATGGATACCGCATGTTATCATTACCTTGCTATTGGGGCTGTCACTTTTTGAAATTGATGAGGAATTTTCTTTAAGAAGATCCCATGCCTAACCTAGGAAGTATTCGTTCTCGTCTTTTGTATGAGCATTTCTTAAGGCTTTATGGTTATGGAAAATTCTGTTTTTGCTACAAGCAAAAGAACACGTCCTTGATGCATTTTTGAAGCCGAAATCTTTCAAATGTTTGACACTTTGGGGATTAAAAACCAAAAAGTATTGTGCACTAACATACTTATGTTAGTATCATGTCTAAACACCTCTTTCTCTCTCTTAAATATTAAGTCCATTTCTATGTATTTGTATATGTGTGGTAATACATATATATATATATATATGTATGTATTCTGGAGAATATATCAACACCTTCCTTTTGGGGGATGTATTACTTTTGTCTTTTAGAGGACCGAGGTTCTCTTTTCTACCTTTACTCTTTTTTCTCTCTCTCTCTCTCTCTTCTTCTTTTTTTTTTTAATAAGTTTTAGTAGTTCTTGTTGTCTAATTACTTAATTTACAGGTCACCTTCACCTTCTCGGAAGAGGTCAAGATCACCAATCAATTATCATAGAAGGCAGAGATCCCCTTCTTACTCTCCTCCTTCTCGCCGCACCAGAGATCGTCGATCCAGGTCACCGTTAAGGTCTCGCCATTATTCTAGCTATGACCATAAACAGCGGTCATATAGAGAGATTAGGGACAGTGGTGACCGATATAGACGAAGGGATTCAGGTAGATCGCGAGATCATCATTCATCCTCTTCAAGAAAACATAGGAGTGGAAGTGTTAGTCCTGGAACACGAAGTTTATATAGGGTTGATTCTGTGTCACCAAAACGTCATCGAGAAAGTACTCCACGCAGAGCAATTCGTGCTGGTTCAAGATCACCAAGCTATGGTAGAGGAAATAGGTCATCTCCAAGAATTGATAATGAACACAAGCTAAAGCACAGAAAACGTTCGAGGTCGATATCTCCAGATCGTAAGTATCACTCAGGTGGCAGAAGAGATGAAACCCGCAATGAAAGAACAAAGCACCATGACAGAAGACGGTCCAGGTCAATCTCTTTGGAAGGTAAGCATCATAGAAGGTCATCTGCAAGAAGTGCAGATGAAAATAAATCTAAATATAGAAGGCGGTCCAGGTCAAAATCTATGGAAGGTAAGCACCGGTCTGTTGAGAAGGATGGTAACAGAGATGACAAATCAAAGCATCGAGGTAGAAGGCGCTCCAGGTCAAAATCTTTGGAAAGTAAGCATCTCTTAGACGGGAAAGTGAATGAAACCAGACACGAGGATTCAAAACATGATGACAGGAGGCAGTCAAGGTCAAGGTCAAGGTCAGAGTCTTTGGAAGATAGGCTTCACTCTGACGATAACATGAAGGGAGACAGACATGAAAAATCAAAAGATCATGCTAGGAGGCATTCCAGGTCAAGATCTGTTGAAAGTGATCATAAATTGAAGGAGAAAGCAGATGATGGCAGGGATAAAAGATCAAAGCATCATCGTAGAAGGCGGTCAAGGTCAGTATCTGTTCAGGCTAAGCATCATAGAAGGAGTAGATCATCCACGAGGAGCTCTGGTGAGAACAAATTGAAACATGGCAGGCATTCCAGGTCTAAATCACCTGATGGGAAGAACTGCTTTAAAGACAAATTTAATGAAACCAGAGATGATAAATCAAAGAGTCGAAGGAGAAGACAATCCAAGTCAAGTTCGCCTGAATGTAAGCTCCGCAGAGGAAGTACCGGATCTCAAAGTAGTTTGGATGAGTCTGAGTCAAAAAACATAAGGCAGTCTGAGTCAGATTCTGAAGGTAAGGCCCATGATGAAAACGAGGTGGAACATGATTTAAGGTGAATAATATGATGAGAATGAGTGTTCATATGTGTCTGTTTCAAATATGCTCTTTAAAGAACTTGGGGAAAATATTGGCAATTGACGTTGTTTGAAATTTGGAGAAACATGCATAAAAAATTTAAGGGGCTTTGATGATTGCAAACTAATAGAATTTCTTCTAATGCAGGGAGGCGAAGCAAGCATGAAGTACCTATCACTGAACATTTAGTGATTGACAGAGCTGGTATTGAAGCAATCCCTCTCCCTTTCCCTTGGAGAACTGATTCTTTGGATTATAAATGATGCAATATCTTACATTTTTTTGTGGCCTTTTCCAGAACTGGAGGATGAAAATGGCTGGGAAAAGTCAAGGCATGTGGATAATGATCCAGATATGTCAGCTGACAACAGTGCAGAAGATTTGACTATGGATGGCAGCAGGGTTGCTTGAATTCAAGATTTTCTGCTCCAAACAATGCTGAATGGGGGGATTCTGCTGATAGATGACGCCCATCAAGACTTCGAGATTCTGATAATTGAACTTAATCTAACTTACTAGAATGGCGGTGTTCTTGGAAGACTGCTTAATTTTTCTATTGGCGCATGGCTCTTCATGAATTTTGCTCTGTGTTTGTTTTATCTTTTGCAGGATTGTGGAACAGACTGGATAAATTTCTCTGAGCTGGATATGGTTTATGTATTTCAAGGGTCTTCTGCTTTCATCTGCAATCAACTCATGCGTTGTTTGTAGTGAGCTTCTTTTCCAATATTATGTATGTTGGACCATTTCCTTTATCGATTTGGCTAGTTAATTGAAGTGAGATTAAAGGATGCTAAGTTTTATTCTTTGGATGGATGATTTTACTTTTGGCTTAAGTATGACCTTTAGGAAATTAAAAAAGTGCTTGATGCATGAAGAGTGTTTGATTGGGTGTAAACGTTTTCTAAAACTTGGAGATAAGCATACTTCATGTTTTAAGAAGATGAACCTCAATCTAGGTTTTGTTATTAATTGATTTCCTTGGTCTGTTGTGTCTAATACCTACATTTCCTTGTAGCATTTTTCTTTTGCTTTCCTCCCCCCCTTCCCCCTCCCTTTGTTTTAGGTGATTATTTGAAGCATACGCTCCTGGTCTTTCTTGATATGGTTGATCTTAGGTCCACTTTTGTTGTCAATTGACGGAATGGTGGGCCTGTTATGTGCCAAACACATGCAGGGTTCTTTGCATGGTGATTCTGATTCCTTTAGAGCTTTGTGAGATTCATTTTGGCGGAGTTGGTTCTTTTTTTTTTTTCTGTGTGATGTAAATGAAGGTATGCAATCGCAGGTTTCATAGTTCTGCATGGAGAGCGTATGTTAATGCTATAAAGTTTACGTTCAGGTCTTAAAAGGTTTTTGGGCGTGTTGGTTGTCATATATTCAAATAGACATTTGTAACTTATGCCAATATGTTGTAGATATTGTGCCTTAATCCTTCCACCATCTTTGTCTTTTTCTTTTTTTCTTTTTTTCTTTTTTTTTTCCTTTTTTTTGGTTTTCCCATTGTTTTTCCTCCTTTCCCAAATACTTTTCTTGGTTAGGTAATGCTACGTGTAAAGTCAAGTGAAACTCAGATTTTTCTTGGAGGAATTGCATCAAAATTCATCATGATGAGTTTGAGAAGACGGGGTGATTCACTTTTTATTCTTTTACTTGAATACACAGTGAATTGATGATGATTTTAAACAGGTAATTTTCCTCAACTACTGAGTTGAGTTCCATTTTGTGATATAAAGGATGATTTTATGGACGTCTAATTATTAAATGGTATTGGTCTGGTTGCTTGCCATTTAAACAGAAGGCTTTTTTCACCATGTCTGTTTAATAATGTAGTCTCTAGGCAGATCCACGAACGTTTCTGCATGACATAACTATTTTAGTATAGAATTTGTAATCTGCATACTCAAATAATCGATGTTTCTGTAGTCTTGTTTCAATTTGAAGAGTGTTAATGGTAGTTCAAAATTTTGTGTTCTTTCTCCTTTGTGTGTGTGTCTGTGTGTGTGTGTGTGTGTATGTGTGTGTTTGGGATGAGGGAAATGTCAGCAGCTATAGTTTCCTTTTACGTCGTGCAACCTTTTTTTTTTTGATAGCTAGATAACCTGCAAACATGCTTATTGGTCTTAAATTTTTCTTGCCTGAGTAAGAATGTAAAACGCTTGATGTAGTTTATCTCTAAACCTCTCTTCTCCTCTCTTCTCTTCTCTCTCTCTCGCGCTCCCCCCTTCCTTTTTTTTCTTTCATTTTTACTTTCTTCTTATTAGGGTGTTGATGGCTTAAGAGATGGCAGCCTTTGGTTCTCAACTTTGGGCGTGAGTTCGAAGTTTCTACTGAATGTGTTCTTCGTCCTAGTCTTATTCCCGAGTTACTTTCTCGTAGCAAGTTTCTATGAGTTGGCTATGATTTTGAGTAGTTTCCAGTTGCATAGACGTCATTTTTTATACAGTTTTTGGCATTTAGGCCGACATTAT
>LNSY01380167.1:0-12079 GCA_002024485.1 Artocarpus camansi
GATGCTTGCATGTTTGGCTCTTGAAGATTGGAAAAGAGATGCAATAGTAAGTAAGTACGGGCTACAATATTATAAGATTACGAACGAGTTTTGGTGTATCATATAGAGACGACCCCAGCTCTTGTTTAGATGGTGAAGCAAAATCAGTGGCAAGACTAGCATCTTTAGGGAATCTGGATGAGTATTCAGAATGTAGAATAGTTCAAAGAATGGAGGATACATATAGATAGATCGTTGTACTTTAGGGACCGTCTGGCAGTTCCAGCCATCACGAAAGTGACAAAGGCTGTAATGGATGAAGCCCATAAGTCTCAGTTGGCCATTCATCTAGGGAGCACAAAGATGTATCGTGATTTGAAGAGACAATATTAGTGGAGAGGTATGAAGAAGGATGTCCGAGAATACATGACCAAGTGTACGACTTGTCTTCAAGTAAAAGCCGAGCATTAGAAGCCAACGGGTCAGCTTCAGCCACTTCTTATTCCAGGGTGGAAGTGGAAGCACATCACGATGGACTTCCTTACCAGATTGCCAAGGACAGAGCAAAGACATGATGCGATTTGGGTTGTAGTTAATAGGTTAACAAAATTGACGCATTTCATTCCGTTCAGATCGACATGTTCAAGAAGAGTTCTTAAGGAACTGTATCTGTAGAATATAGTGTGGTTTCATGGAATTCCTTTGTCCATCACATCCGATAGAGATATCAGGTTTAATGCCAAGTATTGGAGGAGCTTTCAGGAGGCCTTGGGTGTGGATTTGAACTTCAGCATGGCATTTCATCCTTAGACCAATGGGCAGTCTAAGCGAGTTATTTAGATTCTTGAGGACATATTGCGTACTTGTGCATTGGATTTCGGTGGGAACTAGAAGAAATATTTGCATCTGGTAGAATTTGCATACAGCAATAGTTATCAATCAAGTATTGGTATGGCACAGTTTAAAGTACTATATGGACGACCGTGTTGAACACCGGTGTGTTGGGCTTGACTGAAAGATAGAACCATTCTTGGGCCAGATGAAATTCGTGAAAGTAATGAGAAGGTCATTGTAATCCGAGATCGATTGAGAGTAATTCAGAGTCGACAGAAGAGTTACGCAAATGGGAGACATCGACCCTTGGAATTCAAGATAGGAGATTATGTTCTCTTCAAAGTATCGCCTCGCAAGGGCATCTCATGATTTTGAGTAAGTGGTAAGCTTGCACCGACATATGTTGGACCCTTCCAGATTATGCAACGAGTTGGAGTGGTTGCTTCTCGGCTAGATCTTCCTTCCTAGCTATCTCACGTTCACGATGTGTTCCATGTGCTGATGCTTCAGAAATGTTTGCCCAAGCAGAACCAGATAGTTTCATTTCACAATGTGCAAATCCAAGAAGACATGACATATGAGGAAGTGCCAATTTGAATTATCGATCAAAAAGTGATCAATTTGCACTGTCACAAAATCCCATTAGTGAAGGTCGTGTAGTAGCATCATGGGGTTGATGAAGCCACTTGGGAATTAGAATCAAGTATGCAGGAGTTATATCTGGATCTATTTTGTTTTTGAATCGATCTGTAAATTTTGTGGGTGAAATTTCTTTTAGGGCTAGAGAGTTGTAACACTTTGAAATTAGTTAAGTAATATTAGTGTGTAAAATGGTAAATTAGTATGCCATAAAGAATATTTTAAACTCAATTTAATTATTTTGTGAAATTTTTTAGATTAAAGTTGTTTTTGATTAATTTAATGAATTTTAATTACTTCTAATTATTTTAATTGTTATTTTAAATTTTCAAACAAAACCATTTGAGAAATACCAAGTATGTCCCATTTGAAATCAGTGTGCTGCTACACACAGTTATGTGCTACTGCACATGGTTAGTGCTGCTAACAGTCTCTCCCTCTCTTTATTTATTTCTATTTTCTCTCTCTCTCCCCTCACTCACTCACTCACTCTCTCTCACTCTCCTCTTGCTCGTCTCTCTCCTCTCTCTTTACCTCTCACTCTCTCTTTATTTCTCTCAAATATTTTGAATCAAAATTCAAGCCCAAGCTTCGGGTTAGTGGATTGGAGACTCGGGAATGTGTTTAGACGATTATAGCTTCGAATCAAAGCTTAATCCAAAGTTAGTTTATAAATTTTCAAGACTTTTTAATTTTTCAATTTTTCTTGCATTTTGAGATTTAAGCTTATTCAAGCTTAGAAAACCATCAATCTAGGTTAAAGGAACTTACGATAACGAGAATCTAAGCTTTGTTTGATCAAAAACATATTTAAATCAAGATTTTTCATTTTTCTTCAATTTTGAGATTTTTCAAAATCTTTTTGCAAATCTTGTTTAAATTAGTTCCAAAGTGCTTTACAATGTTTTTCTATCTTCTATTAATGTTTCCCATGCCTGAGAATTGAGAAAAACAAGTTGAAATGAAGATTTGGGCTCGAGAGGCCAAAATCCCGTGCTTGGAAAATTCTAGAATTTTTCCAAATCAATAGGCCAAAGTTCATGTTCAACAAGCCGGATTCATACGACCGGCAGACCGAACTTGGAAATGTTTGATCGATTGGACCTGGCTTTCCAGTGTAGTTCGGCCAACCAAACGAGCCGGGCCGACCAGCAAGCCAACCAGCATGGTAGAAATTTTGTGATTTGTCTTCCGTTTTTACTATTTTGAACCCCGTTTGAAATTTCAACCTTATAAAATGATTTTATAAACTTAAATGGCACATTAGGACACCATAAGATGATTTAATAATATAGGATATCTCAAGCTGGATATTGATAGGCCTAGTTTTTATTTAAGGTAGTTTGAGGACCTTAGAGCTAACGTATAGTGACTCAAGATTACGTTGAAGGACACCGACTTGAGTATTGAGGTAAGACTTCTACCCCTTTCTTGGTAGCCAATTTTAAATGTTTTGGCCCCAAAGAATGCACTAACTTGACTTGCTTACTTAAACCTTATCTTAGATGACGTCGTTGCAACCTCGATGTGCTCACTTCTTGGTATGTTTATGTCGTACATCCATATACAAATAAAAAAATAAATTTCATTCTCATGAAATCATCCAAAACCATATGACATTATCCATACTTCCGTCTCAAGAAATACAAGAACACAAAAACACTTTACTAACTTATAAAAATTCATGCAAAAACTGCAATACTAATACCTACCTAACCCCTTATGTATTCATAATTTAATAACTCACAATTCATATACAATTAAGGCATGAAATTTTTTAGGGACATAATTAACATATGTATGAATTATCCTAATTTTTCTTTGGCGATAAAAATTCCATTAGATAACTAAAATAAGTCACACAATGCACAACACATTATCAGCCAACAATAACAAAACAATGAGCAGCCCTGTCTAACATTCATAAAATAAACTATCTATATCCTAAAATAATTTCATAAAAATTTTGCATATAATAGATACTTAAAACTATAACATATCCAAAAATTACCTTCATATAAGTTCAGAACAATTCAAAACATGCGTTAGAATTTAGAGACAAAATAAACCTTAAACACACAAGGCAATGAGCAACACAAGTTCATCATAATCAAATAACTAGAATAAAATTACTTTGAACTTAAAGTTTTGTTGACAACCTGTTAACATATAAATACAGTACCACAAATAGTTTCATTAGCAAATAAATTAGTTGGTCACACAAACAAATAGTCCAGAATTTACTGATTAGACAACCATAAAGACCTATATTAAAGAAAATTCAAGAACTCAACAAATATTCATTAAATCACCACGAAATTTCTAGATCATAACCTAACATATGTATTAATTTTTCTACAAAATTTTATTCAAATCACAATTCATTTGCCCCTCGAATATAGACTACATTTTTGTAAAACCTAACCGATCAGCAATGGTTTGATCATGAGTGGCAAAGAATAAAAATTCAATATCTCAACGAAAAACTCCAAATGGCATGAAATTTTGAGGATTATCATAACAACATATACATAAATATCATATTAAGATTTCACAGTAGATGAACATTCATAGACAAAGTTATGGGAGTCAAAACATGAAAAAAATATAATTTCAAGAATTTGCTTGGAATGAATTTCTTACCTCAAAATGATTCTTCTCAAACTTTCATTGAATTTACCCAAATGAAAACCCAATATTTTATTCAATTCTTTGTAGGAAAAATAAGGGAGAGAAGGGGAAGAAAACATGGAGAAAGAAGGAGAGGGTGTCTGAGAAAATCTTACAGAGAAAGAGGGAGAGAAAACAATAGAGAGAGAGAGAAAAAAAATCTAAGTGAATGATATTATAAGATGGGCTAATGTTCTCTTTAATATAAAATAAAATTTATTTTTTTTGAAAAAGATGCTTACACGTGGGGGAATGGAGCAAAATAAGGAAAAAAATCAATGATTTGTTATAACTAACAATCTTATCTTTTCAAAATAGGAAACCTTATCACAAATTTAAATCATCTTTTTGAAACTCAAACCTTCCATAATCTAGATAAGGAAAGAGATAACAATATACCAATTATCCAAAATTTTCACAATAAATTAAATTACTCACCAACGACACAATTTTGGATTTATTTATTGATTTTTTCATTAGCAGCATTTGGCCTACCGATGGCTTAATTTGGCTTGCCGAAGTTATGAGTTTGGCCTACCGATTAAATCCATCAGCATGTCGTTCTAGAAAAAAAATAAATTCGGCCTGTTGAATAGCCATTTGAAAAGTTACAAAAGTAAAACATTAAATATTTAGCATGTATACACTATAAATGACATGAGCACCTTGAGCACATCAATTCTACATGATCGTCACCTATCATAACACTTAAACAAATGGTCAATAACATTATATCATAAAAAAAATACTTAACGTTGTTAAATTTCTATTATTAACTGTTACATAAAAAATGGCGGTTGTTACAATTCTCCCCACCTTATAGGAGTTTCGTCCTCGAAACTCAAAATAATTGCGAATATCTAGCTCTAATGTCGTCTTCACGTTCCCATGTAGCTTCTTTCACTTGGTGATTTCACCATAATACCTTGACCATGGGAATCTTTTTATTCCTCAAGATCTTAGCCTTCCAATCTAAAATCTCAACTAGCTTTTCTTCATAGCTAAAGTCATCTCGTATTTCAATCACATGTGGCTTAATCACATGCATAGGATATAAAACATACTTTTTGAGCATCAAAACATGTAATACATCATGAATAGATGACATCTCCGATGGCAATCTCAACTGATAAGCTACTTTGCTTATCTACTTCACAATTTCATATGGTCTAATGAATCTCGGGCTTAGCTTGCCTTTCCTTCCAAACCTCGTAACTCCTTTCATCAGTACAATCTTTAGGAACACATAATTGCCTACAACGAATCCTAAGGGCCTTCTTCTTTTATTAGTGTAACTCTTCTGTTGGCCTTAGGCTGTCTCTATTCTCTTTCGTATCAACTTAATCATCGCAAAAGTTTTGTTGACAGAATCAGTCTTTTCACCATCGACATTTTCCACATATTCTTTTCATTAGCTTCATGCCAACATATAGGCGACCTATATTTTCGCCCATATATAGCCTCATAAGGTTCCATTCCAATCACCACCTAGTAACTATTGTTATAAGTGAATTCTGCTAATGGTAATATTTTACACCAACTGGTCTTGTAATCGAGGGTATAGGCTCGAAGCATATCTTCTAAAATCAAATTTGTCCTCTTGGTCTGGCCATCAATTTGATAATTGAAGGTTGTGCTAAAATGCAACTTAGTTCGCATAGCAGTCTATACACTTTTCTAGAACTTGGACATGAACCTATCGTCACGAACAAAAATGATAGGCTTAGGGATTCTATGAAGTCGCACTATTTTCTTAACATAGAATTCTACTAAATGCTCCATAGAGTAAGTGATTTTAATGGGGATGAAATGAGCCGTCTTCATCAGTCGATCGATAACAACCCAAATGGCATCAAATCCATTCATAGTCCAAGGTAAATTGGTAACGAGATCCATTGCAATCTCTTCCCATTGCCATTCTAGTATCTAAATTGACCGCAAATCACTGCCAGGTCTTTGGTGTTTAGTTTTGACTTGCTAACATGTCAAACACTTCTTCACATACATAGCAACATCATGTTTATTCCAAACCATTAAAAATTGTCCCTTAGATAATTATACATCTTTGTTGCACTAGGATGAATTGAGTAAAGAGTATCGTAAATTTTCACATAAGCGGTTCTTGAGAACTCTTCACATTCTTTCCCTTAAACCATCAACGTTGGGAACACATAGGTAGTTCTTGAGATGTAGATTTTCATCATCAACAATATAGAACTCTTCACATTTTCCTTCGTTGATTTCTAGCTTAATCCTTGTGAGGCTTACACCTTTATCTTGCTTACTCTAAATCTCATCAAATAGTGTTGGAGTGAGAGTTACTGCTAAAAGCTATCTAGTTATGATTTCTAAACCAAAGTCTAGAATTTCCTTCCTCAAAGGCTAAGACATTGCTTGTAATGACATCAACGTGGAAACAATCTTCCTACTCAAAGCATTAGCCACTCGATTAGCCTTTCTTGGATGATAAAGATTTCATAATCATAATCCTTCACTAGCACTAACCATCTTTGTTGTCTCATGTTTAGATCCTTCTGAGTAAATAAGTACTTTAAACGTTGATGATTAGTAAAAATCTGACATTGAACTCCATACAAGCAATGTCTCCAAATCTTCAATGTGAAAACTACGGCTGCCAATTCGAGGTCATGAGTAGGACAATTCTTCTCGTAGTCTTTCAATTGTCTCAATGTGTAGGCAATTATGGTATCATTCTACATTAATACAGCACCAAGGCCCATCTTAGAAGTATCAGTATAAGTTACAAACCCATTGTTCCCTTCAGGAATAGCCAAGACGGGAGCTAGAGTTAACCTTTTCTTTAGTTCTTGAAAACTCTTCTCACACATATTCGACCTTTCAAACTTCTTTCCTTTGCAAGTTAAGTTTGTGAGAGGTGCTACTCTCTTGGAAAAATCTTCTACAAATTTCTAGTAATAACCAGCTAGTCCAAAGAAGCTCCTTATCTCACTTGCATTCCTTGGTTGTTTCTAATTGAGAACAGCTTCAACTTTTGTAGGATCCACCATTATTCCTTTCTTTGATACCACATGGCCCAAGAAAGATGCACTGTCTAGCCAAAACTCACACTTAGAGAACTTTGCATACCACTCATGTCTCTTTAGAGTCTCCAACACTATCCTTAGATGTTCGGCATGCTTTTCCTGACTCTTCAAATAAACAAGAATATTGTTGAAAAATACAATGACAAATTTTTCAGGGAAATTTTTGAATACCTGATTCATTAAGTCTATGAAGGTTGCAAGTGCATTTGTTAGACCAAAAAGCATAACCACAAATTTGTAGTGACCATACCTCGATTTAAAGGACGTCTTAGGGATGTCTCCTTCTTTTATCTTCAACTGATGGTATCCCGACCGCATATCAATCTTTGAAAACACATATGCACCCTTAAGTTGATCAAACAACTTATCAATTCGGGGCAACGAGTACTTATTATTGATTGTCACCTATTCAGCTCCCTATAGTCAATGTAGAGTCTCATAGAACCATCATTCTTCTTGACAAATAAAACTAGTGCTCCCCATGGTGAGTGGCCAGGCTGGATAAAGCCTTTTTTCAGAAGCTCCTTTAGTTGAGAATATAGCCCTTTTAATTCTGTTGGAGCAACCCTGTAAAGTGCCTTGGAAATTAGGTCGATGCCTAGAGTGAACTTGATTTCAAATTTGATATCTCTGTCTAGAGGTAGGCTTGATAGATCATTTGGAAATACCTCTAGAAATTCCTGAACTACCATAACATCGTCAATCTTTACCTTCTCTTCTTGACTTTTGTCTACAATGTTTGCCAAATGACCCATGCAGCTGCTTGTTAACAACTTCCTTCTTTCATGGTTGGCAAAACATTTTTGGCTTCTTTTTAGACTAGCCTACTAACATGAATCTTTGATCACCTTCAAGATGAAAAATCACCTTTTATTTTCAACATTCGATGGAACATTGTACTTACTTAAAAAATCCATCTAGAGAATCATATCATAGTTATACATATCAAACACAATAAGATCAATAAAGAGTTCCCTTTTAGATATTTGTAGAGGAACTGCACGCAAATAATGCATAGACATCATCACTTCCCTAAAGAGTAGCGTTCTAGTGAATTCCTATCTCATGGGTTCTAAGTGTGTTCCTAACTTCTTAGCAAAGGATGATGATACAAAAGAATGTGTGGCACCCGTATCAAAAAGAGTATGTGCATTAAAAGAAAGACTTGAAATCTGACCTATGACCACATTAGAGGTTTTAGCTGCCACTTCTTCCCTAGTCATTGCGTAAATGTAGGCATTGATAGGTGAGGCTTCAAGCCTTCCTTGGTTAATCAATGGTTCTTCTAAGGTAGCTTGCATCTAATGAAATTGGGCTTAAGGAGCTCTCTGCTGAGCTTGAACATTATTCTGGTTGGGTTAGTTCTTGGCAAAGTGGTCTTCACATTCGTGGACGAAACATTGGTTTGTCCCCAAATGACATTCACCTGGATGTTCTGCCTATTATTGTTGTTGTACTATCTACCATTCTGCTTCTTATTGCCTTGGCCCTATTGTTCCTCCAGTTTTGGTTGTTATTGTCACTGTTTCTGCCCTAAGGTTAGTTCTCAGTGTTTGCATTATTCACCAATTGACCTGGTTGAGGCTGGTTTCCTCTTAGCTTTGACAAGTGGAATTTAGCCCGCTATGCCCTTAAGACAACCTATTCCTGGTTCTTGGGTGGACTTACCCCATCAACTATTGCTATAACATTTGGCCTGAGGACTCTGATCAATCTTTTGACCCTCTCACTATCATCACTAACCATCCCTGGGCAAAGATGTGCCAACTAGTTAAATTTAGCTACCACATCAGTAACTGACATGTCTCCTTAGTGCAGGTTCTCAAACTCATCACAATGCTTCTGGGTAATGTTCATATGGAAGATTTTTGTGTTGAATTCATGAACAAAATTAGTCCATGTCATCTCGTCTACATTCATGCTTTTTTTGATTCCATCCCACAAGATTTTGGCCTCCATAGTGAGGCAATATGAGGCACAGAGGACCTTCTCATTTTCTATGAAACCCATCAGCTTCAAAGTGGCCTCAATTGTCTTAAGCCATCCTTGAGTGACTAGGGGATCCTTATAATCATCAAAGTCAGTTGGCTTAACCCTCTTCCATCTAACCAGTAACGGTTCTTCATGGGTGAGTCTTGGTTCTGGTGCAAGAGTTGGGGCTTCTTCTTTTCAGGGTTGAGGAGGAGGAGGTGGCATGTCATTTCCTAGTCTTTCACCTCCTTGACCATTAGCTCTTAGTTCCTCGATCTCCCTTCTTTGCTCTTTGAGTTTCCTTCGCAATTCAGTAATAATTGTCAACAATCGTGCATCGATTGAGTTGTCATTAGCCATAGTAGCTTGAGCACGAGTTTGGATTCCTCTACGGTTGTTCATCTTTGATTTTTTGAAATAATTAGGAGCTTAGCGATAATCTTTCAATTTATGAGACAAGATATCACTACTAAATTATGCACTAGGGCATTTATCATTAAACAACTAAATCTTATACTCATAATCAAACTTACATTTATAATAATTAACTTAAAATATACTTACTTAGAGGACTTGGACTGACATGTGGCGATATGAATTGAAAACAAAAACTCGCTCTGATACCAAAGCCTATAACTTCCCCTTTATAGACATCACATATGTCGTTATATTCATCCTTGTTAACAATATTTGAGATAAACCCTTCAAATAAAGCAAGGTTTATTGGACGTATCCTAGGATCCATGCATACATTTTTTTTAAACATTTATTTTTTATATTTATTTAAATAGTTTATAAATGCAAAATTAATTAAACCATAATTCAAATAAAATTTAAAACAAACTTTAAAATCTATTTAAGCAATTTGGTGGGCCAAACTTCAGACGCCGATAGGCCAAACATGACCAATACTCCAAACTTTAACCACCAACAGGCCGTCCAAGGCTTTGCAAAACCAGGGTTTTAAAACACTTAGATCAACAAGCCAATATAGGGTAATCGACAGGCTGATACTAACATTAGCAGTCTAATAAATGGTGATTGGAAGGCCAATCGTCTACAAAATCAAGATGACGTAAAACGAATCTTTTTACTTAATAGTGTAGAAATTTAACATACAAAGAAATAAAAACATAGTTCAAAAACTTTAAAAAAATTTCTATCTTGGAGTTCTTCTGCTTCAATCCATCATTCTTTACTCACACGCTCATCCTTGCCCTCCATCTATTCCATGATGTTTATCTGCAACATGATCATCAACCAAGTAAGCAAAGTTTAGTAAACACACTTTCCTATCTCACAACTTAAAACGTTTTATGAACACCTTTATGAAACATCATAATCATAATCATAATTAACATAATAGTGCACTTGGCAAAGTTTCACATAGAACATATCTTTCATTATAATTATCCATATTAAAACTTCATTCATTTTATTTTTGGAGGCTTAAGTGTTGCACCATTATCATCATCGTAGGAGTGCCACCATGAGAAGAGAAGGGTAGCTAATCCCAAACCAAATATAACAAGTCCAACTTTGGACATCATAAACACAAACATAAACATAGGTGCAACACTTATTTAGGTGATACATATGTACATATATACTTTTGATTTTTGAATACCTCATCATCAAAACATACATTAAACCTTCTTATGCATTAAAAACTTTCATAATAAAACATTAAATAAAAACATCATAGAAATCACCATAAAAAACATCATGAACATAATTTTAAACTTTTCATAAACCTTATCATGTTGTAGGTGAGAATGCACTTGACTTGCTTATTTTAACCTTATTTTAGATAATGTCGCCGTGGCCTCGACGTGCTCACTTTTTGGTGTGTTCATGTCATACATCCATATGCAAATAGAAAAATAAATTTC
The DNA here is from genome assembly GCA_002024485.1 of Artocarpus camansi. NCBI lineage: Eukaryota > Viridiplantae > Streptophyta > Magnoliopsida > Rosales > Moraceae > Artocarpus > Artocarpus camansi. The sequence goes on from LNSY01380167.1 coordinate 11,051, forward strand.
ATTTTCATGAAATCGTCCAAAACCATATGACATTATCCATACTTCCATCTCAAGAAATACAAGAACACAAATACACTTTACTAACATATAAATAATCATGCAAAAACTGCAATACTAATACCTATCTGACTCTTATGTATTCATAATTCAATAACTAACAATTCATATACAATTAAGGCATGAAATTTTACAGGGACATAATTAACATATATATGAATTACCTTAATTTTTCTTTAGCCATAAAAATTCCATTAGATAACTAAAATAAGTCACACAATACACAACACAAAATCAACCAGCAATAACAAAACAGTGAGCAGCCCTAACTAACATTTATTAAATAAACTATCTATGTCCTAAAATAATTTCATAAAAATTTTGCATACAATAGGCACTTTAAACAAAAACATATCTGAAATTTGCTTCATATGAATTAAAACAATTCAAAACACACATTAGAACTCAAAGACAAAATAAACCTTAAACACATAAGGTAGTGAGCAACATATGTTCATCATACTGAAATAATTAAAATAAAATTAGTTTGACCCTAGAATTTATATGACAACCTATTAACATATAAATGCATAACATAAAAAGTTTCATTAGTAAATAAATTCATTCGTTGAGGTCACACAAACAAGTAGTCTAGAATTTACTAATCAAACAGCCATAAAGACCTATCTTAAAGAAAATTCAAGAACTCATCAAATCACCATAAAATTTTGAAGATCATAACCTAACATATGTATGAATATTTTTGTGAAATTTCATTCAAACCACGATTTGTTTGCCCCTCGAACATAGACTACATTTTTGAAAAACCTAACCGATCAGCAACAGTTTGATCATGAGTGGTTGAGAAAAAAAATTCAATATCTCAGTATAGGAGACTCCAAATGGCGTGGAATTTTGAGGAATACCATATAACACATACATAAATATCATACCAAAATTTCGCAGCGAACGAACATTCGTACACAAAGTTATTGGGGTAAAAACATGAAGAAAATATATTTTTAGGAATAA
>LNSY01380264.1:0-12245 GCA_002024485.1 Artocarpus camansi
AAGGAAAGAAAATTTAAAATTAGACAAATATTTTTTTTAAGTAAAAGAAGTTATTTGTTTAATTTTAAATGTTTTTTTAAAATTTTTCTCACCAAGTCATTTTGATAAATGACTTTTAAAAAAAAATAAATTTAGTCAATGATTTTTTTTTTAACATGAAAATTAGTTTTTTGAGTATCAAAACAATTTTATTTTTTTTACCCTAATTAAGTTTCTCTTTTCGATACAGTTTTTTTTTTTTAAATTAAGACTTTTGATACTTAAAAAATATCTTTTTTTTCCCTAAAAAATGGTCTCTTCAAAAGGTTTAGAGCAACGTGTCAAAATTCTACTGGATAGGACATTGCGTAACCTTAACTTGCCTAATTTGTCAGATGAGACATGAACGAGGACTCATAATAACTCAGTATTGTTGAAAAAAAAAAGGTCACTCTGTAAATATTGAAAAAAAAAGAAAAGAAAAGAAGAGAGCAATCATGCTTCGCTCATTAATGCTTAATGCATTATTGGCCTCCTCATGAAAAATGAGTTGGCCCCACCGCCTGCATGAATGGGACCCAATCTTTTTTTGGTAGATAAATAGGACCCAATCTTTATGAGATGAAAGTCCTCACTTGAATAGCATAGCTTTATTTTACTACACTCTCCATTTTATAGCTAGCAGATATTCTACACTTCGGATCCACTCTTATTTAATGGCCACACATCAACAATAGATTTTTAGAGCACAGGCGCCTTTCTACCTCCAAGAAGTACAAAATTATATTAGTTTTTCCTGTTTTATAAGACCAAAAAAAAGGCAATAAAATTAAAAAAAATGGAGAAGAAAAGGAGATACCATCAAGCAACGTCTTTACAAACTCTCCTGCAAATAACATGACCATTTAGCTTATTTCCGCCAAGACATCTCGACGTTACAAGACCTTAAAAACTCAAAAGCTGATCCGTGAATTGACGTTATGAGATGTTGTAAATTTATAAGCCAATCCGTGAGGCAAACCTCATTCCTTGTTTGTGAACACAATTGCAAGAAACAGAAAACAAAGATTTAACATCTTCTACAAAAATTGCAAGGACTCAAACTCATGATACAGGTAATTGGCGTATTACTTTCCCTCCCGAAACACCGAAGAAGATTACAACATAACTGCAAGTCTTCTCTATCCCGAACTACAGCCGACGATCAGGCAAAAGATCTTCCAGACGTCTGTCCTATTTTCATGGCAGGAAATATCAAAAAAACATTACATGATATACATCCGAAATAACATGACAGAATAACAAATACGGTGGAAAATAAGAGGCTCAAAACTGTCCTTTCGACTTCATCTAATAATTAGTTGAGAGACGTTGGATAAATAATATCCTGAATAAGCCTCCACAATATATTTATATATATAGAATCTTTACAGACAGTAACAACGAAATGTTTAGTGAATAAACATAAAGTAAAACCCCATTTATTCCTTCCATCAAAAAACAATAAAGGATACGCACATGACTGATAGTTAAATTAAAGAGGGAAATTATTAAAAAAATGATAAAAAGTATTGAATTTTTGGCCCACAAATGCTACATCTAGAATCTGAATGTAGTGACAGGGGGCTACATGACTAATCTACGCAAATTTATTAAAAACAAAAAAGAAAAATGACCGATGAAAATAAAAAAATTCAATAAAAAGCGGAAAATGTCACCAAAATAAAGAATTTAAAATATTACTACCTGCGATCAGGGTCAGAAATGGCGGCGATTGGTCAAAGAGAAATGGAAAGTTTAGCTCTCTTAGGATTTGGTTCGACTATATCGGATTCTCTCACAGTAGCTCTAGAAACAGTCTTACTAGAGCTAAGATGGTTGGACTGGAAAATGTGACTGAACTGAGCTTGCACCGAGGAATGAATATCCGCAATGTGAAACCTCTTCTCTCTATGAATAAGCTCATTCCTCGCAAGCCAAATAGCATGCACAAGAATAGAAGCGTAAATTAAGAACTCCCTGTCAAAATAGTATATGCTTGAGTTTGGATCCCCGAATAGAATCACCTCCAAGAAAGAAGCCATGGAATCACGAGGGAGGAAATCTGTGCGGAGGCCCCATCGCGACAAGAACCAAAGAGGTTGAACACTCTTGCAATGCAGAAACAGATGGGTGGCGCTTTCCAAAACCATGCCACAGAGTGGGCAAGTGGTGTCCGCCACATCCATATGGCGGTTAACAACTTCTCGTACCGGCAAACAATCCCAAACAAGACACAACCATAATTCCTTTTGCTTTTGTTGTATCTTGGAACTCAACAACCTCTTACAAAGTTGTTGCTTGGATGGGAAAACCTGAAAGCCAAGCAAAGGGTACAACACATTCTTCCAAAATGCACTTGGTTGCGAATCGTTGGGGACAACATTTGTGTCCCCAAATACATATTGACTGCTGATGAAGCCAAATTCAATTGCGTCTTGGAGAGAAAGCATGCGGATTCCACACCTTTTTAATTTGCGTTTTAATGGATCATCAAAAATGAAGTAAAATGACATCTCTGTCACTGAATCAAAGTCAAATGCGCTCGTATCCAGATACGTAGCCATTAACACCAGGTTTAAGTCGTAATGGCTTGTAAACCATTCGGACGTGATGACAAAGTGGAGATTCCTTGCATGATTATTGTTGGTTTTGAGATATACTTCCCAATTTAACTTTACCCGCACTTTAATGTCATCAAAATCAGAAGCTTCGACAACAAAGCAAAAGGCAAAACCCATGAAGTTGTTGGGATCACGCAAGTGTGGGGGGAGCTCAATATTTATCGAACATCCTACATTTTGATAGCTAAACCACTCTGGAATTTCATCCCCTGTATAAGAAAGGAGAACTTCAAGACAAACCGCTTTCATCCACTGTAACAAAAACATATCAGAATTATTTCATATATAGAAACTAATTCATTTATCATAAAAAAGGGAAACAAGAGTTGTACCCTGTGTGCTTCTTTTATTCGTCTCTTGACTGAAACTGCGACCTCAGGTTCAGTCATGATTGTCTTGTGATCCAACTTTATCCAACCCTGAAAGATCAAACGCTACAAATGAAAAACTTATATTTTAACAAAAGAAAGAAAGATGTCAGGTTTATCAAGTGTGAGTGCTACTACTTCCTGGTGGTATAAAAGCTCTAATTGGAAAAGTTTCTCTAGCAAGAGATGTTCTTTTGATTCAACTTTAAGTAACGGCAAAATATCAAATACGAAAATTAGTATATTTATTTAACAAGGAGAAGAAGAGATATACCTTATGCCTCAATAGAAGTAATGTCGATGCAAAGGATAAAGTTCTAATTTGAAATTCAGTTACGACGTTCTTGTGATCGAACTTTAAGCAACCTTCAAATGAAAGCCGCTGCCAAAAGGAAGGATCCCATTTAGGATCCTGTGCTAGAAGGCTCCATGAATTTGACACCATCTCTAATGATGTGCATCCCCTTGCATCAACTCTCCTCACAGATAATGGAAGCTCTGGTATAGATCGGAGCAACTTGCAATCTCTTATGACCAAAATTCTCAAGGTGGAAAGTTTGATGCTTTCAGGTATTCTACTTATATATGTCTCACTGAGATCTAATGAGAATAATCCTGGTATAGAGAATATTGAATCAGGAATTTCAATTAAACGGGTGCATTGCAGTTCTAATTTTGTAATCCCAAGTAGGTTTTCAATCGACGAGGGTAACCTTGTAATTCTCAATTCCCGTGCTTCAAGCAAGATTAAATTTTCCGTGGGCTCTAAAACGTCTGGCAAATAATTCAATTGTAAGCAACCTTCCAGATAAAGCTCTCGGAGAGATTGTAACTTGAAAAAGTTGCTTGGAAGACTCTTAAGCCTTTTGCAGTCTCGTAAATCAAATACCAAGAGATGAGAGAGACGTTCAATTGATGATGGCACCGTTTCTATCGATGTGTCAGCCATACTCAAATATGTTATATTCTTTGGAAGTTCGGGAAACTTGTCAAAGTTTGAGCAGCCATATAAATCTAGAAATTGCAATGACTCAAGCTGTCCAATGCTTCTTGGAAGATGCTCGAGAGTTGTACAACGGCTCAGATCTATCTTCTCCAAATTTTGTGCCCGAGAGAGGTTTGGAATTTCAGTCAGGTTCTTAGAATCTTTAAGATCTAGAAATTTTAAGCTCTCTATATGCTGTCACCAAAGAGAAGTATAAATAGTAATTACTTAATGCCCTAGACACATGATATTTAAAACTAGTGGAAAATAGACCATACCTGAACACCATCCCAGAGTTTAGTTAGCTTACTATTCTTCAAGTGCAGCTCAACAAGATTTTGTGGCCAAAACTTTGGAGATAGATTTCTTAGAAAACAATTATCCCAACGAAGATACCTCAGCTCATCAGGAAGATATTTAATACTCTTGTGAAAGTGCATTTTTCCATCAACACAATGACCATGAAAATTGAGAAATTTTAAGTTACTCATTTTCTTGAAAACTTTAGGTCCCAAGCATACGGCAACATTAATTTTAGATATGTCCATCGACATTCCTTGAATTTTTTTCGTCCCCTGAAATTGAAACAAGGCAAAAGTAAGCTTCCAACAAGAAGACACACACATAAACAGTTTGAAAGTTCAGTGCACAAGGCACTTACTGCATTATTTTTCAGGACATGACAAACATCTTCATTAGACCTTAGCCTGCTGCGCTTTCCAGGCTCATCAGGCGATTGCTGACGAACAATTTCTATACCCATTTCTTGTACCAAATCATGCATCGACAGGCGGTTGGAATGATCAATAGTTAAAAGAGACCTGTCAATGAGAACTCTAATTCCCATAGCCACGCCCACGCGATAACTATTGAGTATTCTTTTTGCAACATCCTGTTCTGCACCAATAAAGAAGAATGCAATGTCGAGAAAAATATTTTTTTCCTCGTCACTAAGGCCATCATAACCTAATTTCAACACATTCTGAACTTTAGCAAAGGGAATAATTTCCAACTTTTTCAATTCGCTTTCCCATTCTTCAATGCTCTTGGAGTAAAGATGGCATCCCAAAACTTTAAGGGCTAAAGGAACTCCTTTAGCATAATTAGTGACCACATGTTTTGACATTTCTACATAAGCTTGTGAGGGAGAGTCTCCTTTAAATGCTTTGTTATAAAATAGTTGAAGAGCTTCATTGAAATTTAATTCGTCAACCTCGTATATTCCATCTGCGTTAATATTATTCAACACCTGCTTATCTCTAGTTGTTATGATGATTCTACTCCCTTGACCAAACCAACTGTGATCTCTAGCCAAGTATTCTAATTGATCTACGTCATCTACATTATCAAGAACGATAAGCACCTTTGTACGCTGAAGCCTACTCATTGCAAATTGATTGACATTTTCAACCTGCTCCTTCAACAATTCTGAGAAAAGTTTCTTTTGAAACTTTTGGAGTTTACGAGGCTTGGACTTGATATTTCGAAGAAAGCAACAACTTTCAAATTGAGAAGCAAAGCGACTAAATACGACTTCAGCAAGAGTTGTTTTTCCTATACCGCTCATGCCCCAGATGCCTATGATGCGAACATCTAACAAGTTAAGATGTAGCATCCGTTCAATGTTCTGAACTTTTGTATCAATTCCAACCAGATCTTTGAAATCATCTTTGGACGACATGTCATCCAGCTTCTTCAGAATGTCTTTGACAATTTCCTCAACTACATTAGACTCAGACCTGGCTTACATAACAAACAGGTAGTCAATTAGTAGGAACTAATTACAAAACATGCATAACAAATTACAAAAGAGCATGGATATGACTAACTTTTAGATCTTGTAAGAAGTAAGAAGTTAACAACTAACTATTAAATAAGCCATTTGCATATATGAGCTCTTTACAGGAATATGAGGGGAAGTTCTGCAAAACAATGTTTCACTTGTGGCCTTTTATTTATGTGATTCGTTTTAGTACTGAATGAACTTCATGTTTCCAACGAATTGCTTTCAAATAGCGTGTTTTTAATGGAACTGGCCTAGTCCTTAAGGTATCAAAATAGTAAACAATGTTTCTCTCAAAAGCTGTTTTGATCTAAACCTCCAAATCCCCATAAGAAGAAAGCATAAGGGTTTTGTTGATCCAAAGAAATTTTAAGGTAAAAAATTTGAAATTGCCAAGTGGAGTTTTGTGAAAGTTTAGGTTATATGTTAAAAATTAATTGTCTATGTTTTGATCTTGAGATTAAGGGTTTTCTAAAGGCTACTCATACTAAGAAGAATAGATCCACCACTTTGGAAACTCTTAGGTAAAACCCTAACCCTCTGAGTTTTGCTTAAAATATATGTTTCAATTTATAATGGGATGTGATAAATGATTATGGACTTTAGCAAATAGAGGACTAATTATGGTAAGATTTTCCTACATGTTGTATTGTTATAGAAGTGATTGTTAGAGTTAGTTAATGATTTTATGTCCTAAAAAGGAACTTGGCAAAGTTGAAGAATTGCAATAGTTTATACAACACTTTTTAAAAAATCTAAGTTTTTGAGGAATTTAAAGACCAAATTAATTTTCAAGCCTAACATATCAATTATTGGAAATGTTGAAATCAACATTTTCTGTGAAAAAAATTTCCTTAAATTCTAACTAAATCAAGCCAAAAAAGGACATTTTTAAATCTATATGTTTATAAATATGGCAAAAACTCCCCTAAAATGATTGATTTTGAAATAAACTTAAAACACAAAAGTTATAGAACTTATAAAGACTGCAACTTTCTTGAAATAAAATTTTCACAAATTCCACGTGGATTTTGAGTTATAAATTCTAAAAGATTTAATTGCAAAATTTTTGAACTGGTAAAAATAGAAAAACGTTTTGAAACATTTGAATTTGTTCAATAGCCTTTTGAAAGTTTTGATCCTTTTTAAAAACTACACGTTATGATACCAAACAGTTTTCCATTAGTTTAGGAGGACAAAAATGTCATGATTTTTGTAATTCAGACCAAAACCGTAAATATATGTAAGACTTGATTTTTCACTATACAAACAAATTTTCTGCACTGTTTTTAGCAACAAGCAATCACAACTTTAATTCCAAAGAGTTTGAAATTTTTCAAGGCCTATTGAGGGTAAAATCGTAGCTTTTTATAAAAATGCCAAGCTTACTGATCAATCTCAAAGTTTCAAAACAAATAAGGAATCTCAAAATACAAAATTCAAGTCGTAATATGGCCTTAGTGTATTTAAGTTGAGCGATATAAAAATAAACCGATGTTATAGACTTGGACTAATAGTCAAGTGTCGCAAAAACAAGACACAAAGCTGACTAACAAAGGAAAATGATTTAATTAAAAACAAAAGCATGAGGTTTAAGTAAGTTTCAAATCTCACTTATGGTATAAAGAAAATGATTTTTTTTATATGCTTTATTCATGTATGGTATATGATTGCAATTGTTATGCATATTACTTTAGATACCGAGTCACGACATACAGTATGTTCACTAACTTACAAGACTAGTAATCTAAAATTTCAAGTTAAGAAACTTTAAAAAAAAGATAATTAAGTGTCGTACCAACCGTTACTTAGGTGAAGATTAAAAGTCCCCTGATCCAAGGGGAGCATTAAGTTAAGATACAATTTTGGCGTTCAATGATCACGCATATTCAGTGCGAATACTTGGGCCCATAGTTTAGAATAAATTATGGATAATAATAAGTTATTTATAAGTAAACATAACTGGAATCATATATTGTACTACTGCTAGTATTTCTATACAAATGTTTTGTGAGAAAAATGTTTAGACTTGCTGAGTGAAAGCTCATCTAGTTCTTTCACACCGTAGGTGTAATGACTAAGGGAGATTTATTAACAAAATCCAATATTTGATTGGATTTAACTAATGAATTTATCTTCATAAATCGTATTTTTGTAAAAATTACGATGATATATAATGAACATTGTTGACAAAAAGTTCTACTATAGACCTAATGCGATGTTGGATATTGCTAAATGCAGATTTTATGAGTTTAAATGCTTAAAAATTTGTAAATAATATCCATAAAATGAATTTTATATCACAATTAATTATAGTCTTGTGATATAAATTAATGGATGATTAAGGCATAAATAAGAAAGAAAAGCATACCAAAACCCTAAAACAGTGTAAAAAGAGGTTCAATGCAGTGCAAGTGTACTGCCAAGGTAAAAACATAGATATAAGAAATGTTGTGTTTGGATTCCAAAAGTGAACCAAAGACTTAGTAGGATATTTTATACTATCTAAGCATATATTTTTCACCAATTCTACCCCAACAGTATAAGGAAAATATTACACTGTGAAAAGTTTTGGAAGGCCCACCAAGTGGACACCCAATGAGTTTTGATTGGGCCACCATGTTATAAATGTGACCCAATCACATGTAGCCACTCAACATCCACTTGATTACTAAGGGGTAACTCACTTTAAAAAAAAAAAAAGCAAAAGATAAGCCTTTAATTAAGACTTATCAAAATTGTTCATTTTCTCCTTCCACCACATATGGCAACCATAGGAGCCTTCCTTTGAAAAATTTTCAAGCTCAAATCTTTACAAAGAAGCCCTTGGAAGCCTAAGATCACGAATTTCTCTTTTGGTAAGTTCAATCTCTCAATTTTAAAAAAATTAACTGATTTTGTTTTGGTTTTGATTGTTTCAAAAGGCATGTGAACATGCAAGCAAGTTTGTGGGTTGATTCCGTGATTATACGGTTTATGATGTGGTGATCTTGTTGAAATTAGGGTTTAAATGTGAAAAATGTCATTTGGTGTTGAAATAGGACAATTTTGTAAACTTTGATGTTAGTTTTTAAAGAGTTGTGATCTAGCATGAAAATTTTTTGAGAAGGACTTGAATCTTTATAAACAGTGGTTTGTATGCCGCTCTAAAGCATATTTTACCAAAATGCCCTAGGGACTAGATTGCAAAAAATTCTTATACTCAATAGATTTGAAAAAAGGCCAAAAACTCCACTTTACACTCCGAATTTCAAAAAAGTTAAAACACAAAAGTTGTAGATCTCGACGAAATTGTTAAAAATATAAACAGTTCATCGAAAATCGCCTTCGTTTGTGAATTATGAGTTTTACAAAATTTGTTAAAATTGGAAAAAAAAAATAGGGGCAAAAATGTCTTTTTACAAAAGAAATTTGAGTAAGGTACTTTGTAAAAATTTAATCCTCTTAAAAAATGGAGACTAATGATTTAAAGAGATTATTTTTTGTTCCGGGCGCAAAACCATCAAAATCCTCAAATGAGGGGTAAAATCGTAAAGTTTTGTTAAACTTGAGTTTTATTGCAAATAAGTGATCCAATGCCTTAAACATTTATCTCTACACTAATAAGCAATGTTTCGTGTTGAATTAGCCAAATCGGGTCTCAGCCCATTGAGAACAAAAACGTTATTTTTCATAAAATGATCAGAATGGACCCCAAAGTGTCCAAGATGAAAAAAATGACCTTAATAAGAATTTTTCCCCTTTTTATTAGAAACAATAAGATAGAAGGAATCGGTAGGATGGTCGAACTTGAATAACCAAAATTGTAATCCGAACTAGTAATCGATAGATATACCATACCGATGTATAGCTAAATAGCGATAATTTGACTGATAATAATATAATTCCAAGCAGGTCACTAGACGGATAACAAAGGGACTCAAAGACAGTTCTTAGAGCAATGTAAACAAGTAAGTTCCAAACTCACCCATAGTATAAAATAGTAGGTTTAAGGGTATAGTATATTTATGTAAATATACCTATGTTACACAATTGAAAAAGTGTGCATGTTTTGCACTTAGTATGCACGTATTTTGACATGCATGGTATGATAACCAAAATATTTAGATTGGTAAATGAATCACCAGAAGTAGGGAAGGTGTCGTACTAGCTCCCGATGCAAAGGGGAGTTTAATTTTGAAGTTATGTTATGGTCTCGGTATTATAAAGACCTATGTGCGTATATGGTATGAACACTTGGACCCTAGTTAATGTGGCGTCCGACGAGCACCCCACCTCAAGCCTCCATAGGAGGCACCTTGCGGGGCCCTCGGACTTACGGCACTTATTGATGAATCGTTCCCGTGCCGTCCTACGCATCCGTATTATCCCCTCTAGGGCCTTTTGGCCGCTCATGGTTTTCTTTTGCGTCCCTCGGGTTCGAACCTCACACCTCCCTTAAGAGGTTCTTATTTCCATCTTAAGTACCAATTGAGTTTGTAACTCAGTACCAAACTTAATTGGTACTTGAGATGGAAATAAAAACCTCATAAGGGAGGTTTAAGGTTCAAACCCGAGGGACGCGAAAGAAAACCCTGAGGGGCCAGAGGGCCTTAGAGGGGATAATACGGATGCATGGGACAGTACGGGAACGGTTCACCAATAAGAGCCGTAAGTCCGAGGGCCCTGCAAGGTGGGTCCTATGAAGGCTTGAGGTGGGGCCTGCGCAAGACGCCATAGTTAAATAGAAGATATGACCAGAATAAAAAATGTTCGTAAGAAAGCATAAATGGTCATGCACATTAGCATATGATGCATGTGGGCTATGTTTAGACTTATTGAGCATAAGCTTACCTAGTTATTTCATGCTGTAAGAATTTCTACTAAGATGTCAGAATGATTGTACTGATGGGTGGGCGGTGAAATATGAACGATGTGTAGATTAGGGTATAGATACCACCACGATTTTGTTCCGTTTGCTATGTATAATAAGTTATTTTGGAACTTGTTATATATAAAGTTATAGTATGGTTTAGTAACATAAAACCTTTTTTGGTTATGTTAAATATATATGATATTATAAAAAGAAAGTTTATTTATGTATACATAATTATGAAAAGAAGATTGAGTATGTATGTATGCTATATTATTGCTATTTAAAAAAAATTATTTCCAAAATTTTTATAAATACGTAAGTAAAAAAAGTATTGAAGTACGACCCGTAATGAGGCGAGTTGTGACAGTAGGAAATTATGTCAAGAGAAGGGTATGAAAAATTGATGAGCTAGGTATAACGGTGGGAAAAATGCAATGGTTGGATTATAAAAACCGCTACAATATAAATTCCTTTTTTAAAAAAATGTTTGTTATATATAGAGTTTGTTATGATCTAACAGTGAGCTAGAACCGTTTTTGCAAAATAATTAAGTAAGTATTTTATAATTATTAGTAAACTAGTTTTATAAGAATATCTATGGTGTACAATAAGTAATATGATTATGTTTAAATATATACATGCATATGTATATGTATTATGTATTTTTATGAGTTTAAGAAAAGTGTTTCAAAGAATAGCCGGGCCATACGGTAACTGGTAAGTAAATCATTGGGGAAAAAAATAGTAATACAGGGATGAGAATCAAACTTTATTTCGAAGTATTCAATCTTCGTTCATAGTATGTAAACGTGCGCAAAACTGATCATGATAATCCCAAAGTAACAAAAAATCTGTCATAGAACCAAAGCTAAAATTTCAAGGATAAATAACATTTCCATCTCTAAACATTCTAACAGGCCGATCAATGAATAAGAACCATAAAAAGAGAGAGCGGCGTACCTAGTGACAGGAATATACCATCCACTCATATTGCTGGCTTCTTTCAAAGCATTTCCCCATTCTTGCACCTTTTCGTACCCGAAGCATTTTTCATGTTTGGTAAAGGCAACCGCATAGCTGTTTCGTTGTTGGCTTATATCTGATGGATCTACATGGTAAAAAATGGGAACAACGAGCTGATTGTTTACCTCTTTGCATCGAAGGATGTGAGCGAGTTCGGTTAAGCACCACGAGGAAGATGCATAGTTCTCCGAGAAAATGACCACACAAATCTTTGATTCCTCAATTGCTTTCGGAAGTGCTGATGAAATCTCATCTCCTTTCCCAAGATCATCCTCGTCTATGTAGGCTTTGACTTTTCTCCCACGCAAAGCAGTGCGAAAATGGCTGGTGAAGGTGTTACGAGTGTCCTCTCCTCTGAAACTTATGAACACATCGTAAGGTTTTTTGGGAGAACAAGAAGACGAAGCCATAACTAGAGCAGAAGATGACTACAGGAGAGTAAGATCTCGTAAATTCCGGAAGAACGTGGTTGTGACTATGGGCTGACGTTGGTAATACCAAAGGACACTAGTCGTCGTGCATTTATATTTTCTAAGTTTGAAGTAATTGAACTTTTTCCCCAAGAAACTTCTGAAAACTTTTGTACGGA
>LNSY01380364.1:0-10353 GCA_002024485.1 Artocarpus camansi
GTTCCTAATGAAACCAAAAACAATCCTAAATAATGTCTTAAACATGATGAGTGAAGGAAGAAAACTGTGTTTGGATGTGAAGATGATTTCCTTCTCCGGGTTACACCATTCTTCTTCTTTATGGCAGTGAGTTCTCCCTTCTTTTCTATATTTTTCTCTATTAAAATTCGTCATCCAATTCTCTATAATGTTTTATTTATAAGCTAGGGTTTAAAAGGGTAATTTTAGTATGAAATTACATTGAAATTTGAGTTGGAATCGCAATGACGCCTAGGCTGGATTTTTTGGCGCCTAGGCTTTGTAACGACGCTTAGGTGCCAGGATTGTAGTGCCTTGGCGTGACACAAGCCCATGGAGAATTTCTCGAACAGGTGCCTAGGCGCCAAGATTGTGGCACCTAGGCGCCGTAGTGTTGCTCAGCTTCCTTCATAGAATGGCGCCTAAGTTATGACGCCTAGGTGTTTTGCTCTCGGGTTTTTGTATGGAACTTTATTTGTAAGAGCGCCTAGGCACCCCATAAGCTAGCGTCTAGGCTCCATTTTGTCTCCGTATTCACTTGTGCTTATTTTTAGTCCATTTTGCCCCATACTTTGCTATTGTGTATCCTTTTTCCTCAAAACCTATAAGAGAACATATAACCTATCAAATTTTTATAAATTGCTCAAAACTAACAAAAATATTAAATGAGAATCACGTAATTAATTAGTCTAAAACTAGCATATCAACTCCTAATTCAAATAACTGTCCAAAACATGTTTTGAAACACATATCACATATAACAAAACACAGTTTAAGCTTTTTCTAGTATTTAAAATAACAAATTAAAAAAAAACACACAATTTCAAAAACAATGCCAATACAGTTCTTAAAAAATTCTTGCTTTTATTTTCTACCCAAAATAAAATTATTTCAAAATGCTACCAAATAGGCCCTATGAAACCTAATAAGCCTTTGTTTTTGTCTATTACCCAATTAAAAGAATGATTATATTCAGATTGTTACAATATTGATTGCTGGTATAAAGATACTAGCTTACTAAGAATATATTGAACAAGACTACAATATAATTAATTCCTTGATTAAAACTATGTAAACACACAAAAACTTATGTTCTATTTTCTTGAATGGATAATTTATGATGGAGCTCAATCTTGAGTGAATGGTCGACTCATATCCATATATTGTGTCTTTTGATTTATCAATAGGTGAGATTTATTAAAAATCAATAACTTATTTTGAAGGCATACACAAACAAAAGAGACAAATAAAGAAATGAGAAAATGAAAATAAACAAAAATGAAAATATTTGAAGTGTTGGAGAAGTAGTAATTCTACGGAAACAGATAGGAATAATTTTTTTAATTATATGAGGATGCAATAAATAAATTTAATCACTTCTACAATTATAGACCCATTCAACATTGCTTTTAAGGCTATTTTTAGCTTCTAAAAATGCCTATATTAGTTTAAGGTGTTTGGTAAAACCTACATTTATAAAGTTGCTTTAAAAAACTGCTGCCCCGTAGGAAGAATCGAGAAGCGAGTGAATGGTTTTTTTTTACAACTTCTGCTGTTATAATTTAAAATTACTAAACTAGCCTTAATAATAATAATAATAATAATAATAATAACTATAATACATAATTCACAATCTATCCATTTTTCCATAAAAAAATTAAAATTAACATCAATATAAGAAGTTTAGAATTAATTTCTAAGATAAATTTTTTAATATGTTGTGCTTTTTTAGTGCTTTTTTACATGGAGATATAATTTATTTCATTTAATAAAAATAATTTATTTTTCCCAAAATATATTAAATAATAAGGAAATTATATTTTTTAGCATTTTAATATATAAATATTACATATGTTAATCTTAAAATTAAAATTAAAATTAAAACATAAACATACTTGGCAAAGTATATCTATTTTCATTATTATACATACCATAATAATTTTATACATCATTTTCTAAATGTCTACAATTTTGTTTCTGGTATTTATAGCAACTTTAAAAATAATTTACTAAATGCGAACATACTTATAGTCTATAGCACAACATAATAAAAGCACATCACAACAAAAATATGGGCAAAGAGAGTTGAAGAAGGATGTGTGCCAATAGAACCATTATTTTTTTAATTGTTTCATGATCTTGATGAATGATTAATTTATTAAGCATTTGATTTATCAAAGTCTAATGTATCAATTTTCAATAATGTATGTCATTGATTAATAAAATTTTAAGAAAATGACATTTTTTAATTTAAAAAAACTATTGACTTTTTAAAATTGTGTTTTACAAAGGACCACTTTTACACTATCCATAACAAGAGGCAAGAATCCAAAAAAAAAAACCATATCTTTGTTTTGTTACCAAAAAAAGGGTTATTTATATAAACAAACCTTGAAGAATGCATGTAGCTTCCTAAGCTTTCTAAAACATACAATTTTCTTCCCTTTGTTATAAAATTATCTATTTTAAGAAACAATTTAGCATGTATATCACTTGTAATGGTTTTTAAATGGATAAATGGGTTTAAAAAGTAAACAAATATGTAAAAACTTGTATAATAGAAAAAGAGAAAAAAAAAGTTTGGACTACATGTCGCAATCTAATTTTATTATGCCTATTTTTGTAATTTGATAAATTTATTTTTTCAAATATAATTATTTGTATTTTTAACATTTTGTCACTCATACGCCTTTATGAGCTATCTTCCTATTGCATTTTATCTAAAAATAGACGGTCTACTAATAGAGAGGTCATGACTACATATTTCAAAAACCTCATGGTATCTAGCCGTCTAAAACTACTAGTCTGAGACAAATGTATATTCTTAAGGATCAATAGTGTAAATAACTCAAAAAATAAAACATGTTAAAGGAAAAGAAAGCAAAAAAAAATTATAAAAACTAAAAAGGCAAAGTGTAAGATAAGGATTTAAGGTACAATAATCTGTTTAAAAATATGGTTGGAATTATGTTTTGTGGTTCTTATCTATTTGTATTACAATATTTTTCTCTCAAATCAAAACCTAGTTAGAACTACAAATGTATTCCTAATTGTATGAGAAAATTACATGTTATGCCATACTTTTAAAAGTTATGTTTATTCATGCTACATTTAGAAAAAATTATGCCTTACTATTATTCATATTACATTTTTTTTAAAGAAATTTGTATTACATGTTAAGTTAAATTACAAGTATACATGTGAGGTATTCATAAAAAATTAGTTTAAAAGATAATGGGCTCGTTTGGTAGTGTTTTTATTTTCTTTTTGGTTTTTAGAAAAAGTTAAAAATGAGAATATTTTGAAAAATGTGCTAGCCTTGTTTTGGAAATTGTGTTTAGCTAATACTTTTTGTCCTTCTTAAGAATAGCTAAAAAATAAAAAATAAAAATGTGTTTGGTGTAAGTGCTTTTGAAAACATCCATTAAAAAATTTTAAATTAAGTTTATAATTATTGCACCACCAAATATTATTTTTATTATTTTGGTCATCAATTAACATAATATTATTTTTTAATGACTTTTATAGCTTAGATTTTTTTAGTTTAATGTTTAAAATAATTATAATTATAATGAAATGATAATATACTTGTAAATAAAGTAGAAACTAATACAATGGAGTCATGCTCTCCTTAATTTACCGTACTTTACAAATTACACATCATAATAATATGATACATACATTAACCTTATAAGTCTATCATCAACTAATGGTAATGTGCCAACATTTGTTTAGTTAATTAGTCTCTAAACTCAGCCATACATTGCTTGTTAGCAGCAGTAGCACTATAAAATCTTATTTCTTGACCTTCATTATTATGTCACCGTCTTTGTCATCTTTGACCCTCAATCGCTTCAATTGGCTCATCAACATCGTCTATTGTGAATAAAGGATCATGACGTGTATGCATTTTAATTAAATTGCGAATCACACAATATGCGATGACTATTTGAGCCTCTTTTTCATAGGGATAATTGGTCATATGTTTGAGAATAGCGAATTGTGCTATTAGAATACCAAAACATGTGTCCATACAATTTTGCAAAGATGAATGTTTGTAATTGAACAATTCTTGAGATCCCATAGGACCCCCAGAATTGTGAAATTATTGAAGGTGGTGTCTTTGACCATGATAAGGTGTAAGAAATCCTTGCATATTACTATACCTCGAATCAACAAATAATATTTATTACTTGGTGGGCAAATAAAACGGTTTTCTTGGTCTGCCAATGCATGTTGAAACACTCTAGAATCAACAATTGTGCCTTTCCATCGATGTAGACATAAGTAAATAACATGTCGAAGTTACAAGCTGCCATTATATTTTGCGTGCACACATGGCATCTTTCTTTATACATAGTTTGGAAACACATCAATTACACCGACACAATCCTATGTCAAAGTATTAAATAACAATTAATATAACATCTAGGTTGATTAATAATTAATTTTACAAGGAAATTTAACTTGAACCCCTGGCCAGTATTTGTTGTTCTCTTTTATTTGAAGAAACAATGCTATAATCCGATTCCAAGATCACTACTAGAGCTAATGCACACATAACATTCAACATTGCCCCAAAATGACAACTAACCGTCTTCCTAGAGTGTACAAACCTATCTTAGATTTATCTATTTTGGTCTGAATGAGAGATGGTTCTTAAAGACATCATCAAGGATTCTTGGATTATTAATCTACTTGAAGGATATAAGTTATGTTGTCAACTTAGTTCAACAATTGCTAAAAGGATGCAAACCATTATTATCATTTAACAATTGCTTCGAGACGTATTCACGTCCTATTAAAGCACTATTACGTAGAGGATGGCTGTTCGTGTAATTGATAATTGTCGTTGATATGTGTATGTCTTGATTAATTTCTTCATTTTCCTTACTAGAGATCCCAAGCAACATTGTATAATCTTCATCAATGTTTGAAGAGTCTAAAGACATATTAACCTAAACAATGCAAAGAAATAATTATGCCAATATATTATAAAATACAAAACAACATTGGGTAGAACACTGCGACTGCAGAACACTCGAAGCAAAACTATAAATAGAGTACAAGAATCCAGTGCAAAAAATGATGCAAGAAATTACAAATTAGAAATAACCAAGCAATTGTTTGATCAAAGCTAAAAAATAATAAAAAATAAAGAAAACTGTCATTGCCAAACCCCTATATATTTCCTACAACATAGGACAAAAAAACTATGAAAAAGAGACTAACAAATCCATGATGATGCTCCAAGGGCACATCATTGAACACTAACCTAATTTATTTTCAATGCAAACTCTTTCACTGCCAGTGCATAAATCCTATCATCTAAGCCCTCAGTTGCATTTATGAAGCCCATACAGATAGCAATATTGTCGTCGTCATCAACAAAACTTTGAATGGTAGCTTGATGAGCTCGCTTCTCGGCAATGTATTAGTAGAACTCTTCATGTGCCCGTATAGAAGCTTCACTTTTTATTGTCTGACTTTTGGACCAACGCTGAATAGATTCTACAAGATTCTTAGTGGTACTCTTCTTCTTCGAATAGGAACCACGTCCCTCGCAAAGTTTGGCCTTCGATGGTGGGGGTGTTCAATATGTCATCAGAGTTTCCCATCTCTTCCTTAGGTTCCACCTCTTGAACGGATTTATTAGCCATATGTCCAACATTGGCAGTCGTGTGTGGACCCATTGCCCTCTTCCCCGTGGCTATTGCTCCACCAAAAAATTCAGAAAAGACATCATAGTTGGCCAAGCCCTTCTTTTTGTACTTTTTTCCCTGAGATATTTTTGGCCTTTTTTTTTACAAATAACAATTAATAACTATTGCCAACTAAACACTAAGAACTTCTTAACAATATGTAAAATTATATTAAAGGACTATTACCTCTAAGTAACTCTTCCATACATCTTCAATAGTAATGACAATTTAGACTTGGGATCTCAACTAAATCCCATAGTTTACATTAACTTATCCAAGTCGTTGGTAGCAACCCTTAGTCTATTATACTTTACCTTCAATTGTGGAAGTGTGTAAGGAATCCCAAACTTTGCTGCTAACTCATTCTCAATCTTTAACCAAGTTCTAAGGTGGAGGCATGCAATCTGTTCTTTGTTTCCTCATGCAATAGATCAATGAGGAAATTTTCTCTTTCTGGCATTCAAGTAGCATGTTCCACACTATCACTCATCTATAAATTAGTATGAAACTACAAAATTACTTCCACATGATTTATAACATTTTGCAACGAGTGGCTCAGGTGTCTTAGGCTGTTATCAAACATAAGTTCAAAATGTGCATTAACCGATAGAAAATCCATGAGTCATTCCAAGGTTATTAAAATCGACACAATCAGACAGATAACAATCAAGGTATATTAGCATACTTTAATCTTATTAATCAAATAATCTAAAATTGGACACTCATCATCGCCTTTATACCAATCTTGATCAAGATAGCACCATTCTTCTAAACACAGTAGATCATTAGACAAATAGATGAAAAATACAAACATATGAACCATGTGAAAAGGAAATGGAAAGCCAAACACCAAGGAAAGAGTTAATGTAACAATCATGAGCTTATAGAACTCGAAAACATATAAGCTAACCACAAAACAAATGGTTGGTTTTGAGCAAAATCATAAGATGAATAATTTAGACAAAACCAATCTAATTTGTCATCGATCCCATTAGATGAATAATTTAGACAAATTAGATTGGTATTCGATACCAAACACCAAGGAAAGAGTTAATCTCATCGATCTCTGTTCTGTTATATGCCATCTACTCTAGTTAGGTTCTTCTATTCGATATAGTCATTTTCTCTTTTTCTTTAAAAAAAGTTAAGGCAGTTTTGATGCTTAGAAAATGCATTTTTTTGGCACAAAAAAAAGAGGTCATTTATCCAATTTCAAATTCTCTTAAACTTTTTAATCAAAATATCCCCTAAAAAATATATTTTTAAACATAAAAATAGTTTTAGTTTTTTTTTTCATTTTGTTTAGGTTCTTTACTTTGTTATAGTTATTTTGCTTATCTTTCTGAAAAAACTGAGACAATTTTTTGTTCAAAAAAACGTATTTTTTAGTGCAAAAAAAAAAGGTCATTTGCTTAATAATTTTTTTTTTGGGCCTTTTCTCAAATTCTTCCCCTAAGAAATTGTTCTCATTTTTGTTTTGGCTTTTTTTGGGTAGTCAGACGTATTTTTTAAACATTTTCATTTTTTATATTTCTAAAAACAACAAAATTGTCTTTAAGAATGAAACCCAGGCCCATTATTCATGCAAATCCTCCCAATTGTATTCCCCAGCGCTTACTAGGTGGTAAAGAAGAGCCAAGTTGGCACCAATTCAAAAGTACTACAATCTACTGCGGATGAACTAAAAAAAATAGGCTTCCTAGGTAGTAAAAAATGGAGAAAAGTTGGTAAACATTCAAAAGTACTACAATCTAATGCGGATGAAATTAAAATAAAAAATAAAAAAGAAAAGAGACACATATGTCGTTTTTTTTATTACATATATTTTTTCACCAAAAAATGGAAAAAATATATATATATATAAACCTTAGTTAATGATGTAACCAGAAATCCTATTTAATACAAAGGCAGCCGTCTGTCGAAACCCTAGCACTGCTGAGCCACCTTTTATTCTCCACGCTCTGCCA
This sequence comes from Artocarpus camansi, assembly GCA_002024485.1. Taxonomy (NCBI): domain Eukaryota; kingdom Viridiplantae; phylum Streptophyta; class Magnoliopsida; order Rosales; family Moraceae; genus Artocarpus; species Artocarpus camansi. The sequence goes on from LNSY01380364.1 coordinate 7,688, forward strand.
TTTCTTAAACCCTACCTTTCTTCATCTCGTACTCACTCTCTTCGCCGTCAAGTGCTATTTGACGTGAGTTCTACTAGATTTTCAGTTCAATTATATATTCATTGTGTTCCCTCATTTCCTGCATTTTTTCGATTGCGAGCGAGTTCCTTCGCTTTGTTCTGATTTTTGTGTTTGGGAAAATTCGATTTCTCATTTTTCTGATTTCTGTTGTTTCGAAGATTCGAGAGCGATTCCAGAGCTTCGAAACGATGTCGGACGATGAGAGGGAGGAGAAGGAGTTGGATCTCACTTCTGCGGAGGTCGTCACCAAATACAAAAGTGCCGCTGACATTGTTAACAGTAATACTCTCTCTCTTTCTCTCTCTTTCTTTCTTCATCTTTGTATTTGTGAGGTTAGCGTGTTGGATTTGAGTGTTGGGAGAAATGAAGGTGGTTGGACATTTTCATCATTTCGTTTTGACGGTTTATGTGGATTGTTTTATTTGGAGACTGAATGATTGACTAGAAATTTGGATAATTTTTTGCAGAGGCTTTGCAGCTAGTATTAGCCGAATGCAAACCGAAAGCTAAGATCGTGGACCTTTGCGAGAGAGGGGATTCATTCATCAGAGAGTAAAACTCTCTCCTGGTTGATCGACTCTTTATTAGTTCGGGTTTACCCGCATATGATTCATTCTGCTGTTTTAAAGTTTGGGGTTATTATTATCTATTTAATTGGTGGACATGGATCATTTTTTTTTTCCTTGTTTATAGGCAAACTGGCAACATGTACAAAAGTGTTAAGAAGAAGATTGAAAGGGGTGTTGCCTTTCCAACTTGCGTTTCTGTGAACAATACTGTCTGCCATTTCTCACCTCTTGCAAGTGACGAGTCTGTGTTGGAAGAGGGTGATATTGTGAAGATGTAAGCTTTGCCTGAAGCCCTTTTGTTAACCTTTATTTTCAAATCTAAATTTCGGTATGAATGAAGTTCTATGTAGAGAGACAATTTATCAATTTTACCTGTTGCAGTGATATGGGTTGTCACATATATGTTTCAGGTTAAAATGATAAGGATTGTGTTGCAGAGGTATGGGTTTTCATATAAATATTTGAACTAAAAATGATAAGGTTTTTCATGTTGCAGTGATATGGGCTGTCATATAGATGGATTTATTGCTGTTGTTGCACATACTCATGTTCTTCAAGAAGGGCCAGTGACAGGAAGAGCAGCTGATGTCATTGCGGCTGCCAACACTGCTGCTGAAGTGGCCTTGAGGCTTGTAAGGCCGGGAAAAAATGTGAGTTTACAATTGTTTACCTTGTGCTATAATGCAGTTCCATGCGAGTGCTACTACTGTTATAATTGAAATTGATTTGTACATTTGCTTGTGTTCTTAGATTTGAAGTGACTTGATCTTCTTTAATATATGTCTGTGCGCATTGGTATATACCATTTTTTAGCTAGTTCCACATTTGGTGAAGGTGGCATTTCTTATTGCAAAAAGACACTGTTGTCCGTCTGAATTTGAATGTATTGACAATGCCTTTGGCATGATACCTCTATTTTTATCCTTTATTTATTTATTATTCATAGTATTATTATTGTTATTATTATTATTATTATTATTATTATTATTATTATGTATTTTCCATTCCTCTCCTTGTCTCAAAATTACAAGGTTGCTTTTATTTTTCGTCCAAATGAGGAACAGTTTCTGTGAGCTATGGATTTTTATCCAAATACAGCGTTTGTCATAGTTACTCTAATTGGAATTTCTTGAATTTTGACACAGCCTGATAGGCTGGAACTGACTTGATATGCACGAGTTACACGTGCATTGGTTCTTTGTTTTTGTTTAACGTTCTTTAAGTAAGAGTTATTGGTTGTCCTTTTAGAAGTTACATGTTGCTGAAATAAGGTTTAATGGCAACTTTGCCCAGGTGTTCAATTTTTTGCTGGTTACTTCTTTTCCCTGTTGCGTAATGATCCGGTCATATTTGGGGTTCTTCAGTTAGACATTTTTACGTGGTTGAACCTGTTGCCCCCTTTTGAGCCACATTTTCCTAACAAGAGGATATTGGTCAAATAAGGTTACTTGTTTAAATAATGTTAAATGGCAACTTTGCCGAGGCGTTCAATTGTTTGTTGATTGTCTCTTTTCCCTGTTGCCTATAATAACCTGGCCATATCTGGGATTCTTCAGGTAGGCTTCTCTTTGTGGTCAAAACCTGTTACCCTTTTTGAGCCACATTTTTCTTAACTGTAGGATATTGTTGAATTAGCATGAGTACTTTTTTGCCTTGTGTATTTCTTCCTTATGATTTATACAATCTTTTTTTAAAGATAAGTTGCATGTCACTTATGTATTATTAGTGTGCTTCCACATTTCAGCTACACGAACTCTACACGATGAAATTTCCATTGGCTATGGATTTAATCCAATGAAGCTTTTTTTGTTTTTTTGTCATAGTTACACTGATAGAGAATCGTGTACATTTTATTATTTCAATAAGTCAAACAATATTTGCTGGTAAACTCTAGAAGTTTCTATTGTGTAACGCATGGTTTAAAAAGGCGTTTGAGGCTTACGTCTCGAGGCTCGCCTCAGTTTGAGGCGCTCGATTTGCGCTTCAAGGCTTAAGCCTTGAATGGCTTGAACGAGGCTTACGCCTTTTTTCATTGAG
>LNSY01380455.1:0-10577 GCA_002024485.1 Artocarpus camansi
AGTCATGCCTCCAACATACCGGCATGCGTACCAACATAAAATGTGGATGTCACCTCTTGGTACATCAAAAAACATAAGTCAAGACAATAGGCCCACTATTCATCTCAATATTTAGAGACAATATAATTGATTGTCTAAAGTGAATCGATTTGCTGAGATAGAATTATTAGTCCAAATCTATTCACTTATGTCCCAATTCAACATATCGTCACCTATGAGAATGTGCCAATGTTTCTATTAATAAAGTCCACCTTCGATGGTCAAAACAAACCATCTCTCATTAGGAATATAGACAACATAACAATCTTTGCATGAATAAAGCAACCAATTTTATTCCCTTAGTAACAAATCTTATGATTTAGACCGTCACCTTAAGAATCGTGTCTTCCACATAATCTGTGCCCAATTCTTAAAGGTTTAGGCAGATAGTCTCAGACTTTTGTTTGCTTAATATATATTCAACAAATATAAATGTAAAGAGGACAAGATTTGGTATATATATAATAAATGAATTCTTTATTGATAAAAATATCTCTAAAAACATATAACATTTTTACTCCTTAGGGCATACATGGCTAACACAACCTAAGGGGCTTCGACATGTGGGAGGAATGGGTATCAACCAAAAAGGTATATGTTCAACAGTGAGGCCTTTTTTGCTGAACTGGATGAACATGATAAAGATCCTTACACTTATGAAGAAGCTATGGAAGATGTTGATTTAATACTCTAGATAGAAACCATGACACTAAGATAAAGTCTATGGAGACTAATCAGGTCTAGGAACTTATAGATCTTCTTGAAGATGTAAAACCATAGGGTTTATATGGATCTATAAGAGAAAGAGAGGAGTGGATGGAAAATTCAAAACCTATAAGGCTAGACTAGTAGCTAAGGGATACACACAAAAGGAAGGAAACGATTATAAGGAAACCTTTTGCCTATAGCCATGCTTAAGTCCCTCTACATTCTCTTGTCCATAATTGTCGCTCTCAACTATGAGATTTGGAAGATAGATGTCAAGATGGCTTTTTAATGGCTATCTTGTTGAGTCCATATATATGGTATAGCCAGACAGTTTCAAGCTTAAGGGTTAGGGGGTAAGGTTTGCATGCTGCTAAAGTCAATTTATGGGCTTAAGCAGGCTTCCCATTCTTGGAACATAAGATTTAATTAGGTGATCAAGACTTATGGGTTCAAACAAAATGTGGACAAACCATGTGTTTACAAACTCATTAAGGATGGGAAGGTGGTTTTTCTATTACTCTATATAAATGACATTCTACTAATTGGCAATGATGTTGGGGTGTTGTCATCGGTCAAATTATGTTTGGCCAAGCAGTTTGACATAAAAGACTTGGGTAAAGCTAATTATATTCTTGGTACCCAGATCTTTCGAGATATGAAGAACAGAATGATAGCTTCGTATCAAGTAACCTACATAGATAAAATTCTTAAGAGGTTTACAATGCTATATTCCAAGAGACGTGAGAAACCATCAAGGTCTGAAATTACTCTTTCTAAGAAAGGCTCTCTAAAGTTTGATGAAGAAAGAGAATACATGAACAAGGTGCCTTATCCTTCGGCTATGGGTAGTCTTATGTATGTCATGCTTTGTACATGACTAGATATTTGTTATATGATTGGGATAGTAAGTTGGTTTTGGTCAGATCTAGGACCAAACCACTAGTTTGTAGTCAAGCATATTTTCAAGCACCTAAAAAGGACTCGAAGGTATATGCTTGTATATTGGGGTGAGAATGTAACACATCTAGGATACATTAATTCCAATTTCCAATCCTGTCCAGATTTGAGGAGACTGACTTGTAGTTTTATGTTTACTATAGGCAACAATGCCATTGTTTGGAGAAGCGTCAAGTAAGATTGCACTTTGGATTCAATAATTGAGGTCAAGTATATGGCAGCTAGTGATGCTTTGAAAGATCCAGCGTGGTTCCACAAGTTCCTTAGGGATCTTGAGATAGTTCCTAGCATGGATAAGCCAGTATAGCTATATTGTGATAACATTACAGCAATAGCTAATGCTAAAGAATCAAAATTTCATAAGAAGAGTAAGCATATTCATCGTAAGTATCATGTGATAAAGGACTTTATTGAGGGCGAGCATGTTATTGTATACAAAATCGCATCTAAGGATAATTTAGCTAATCTATTCATGAAGACACTAATTGTGAGGGCTTTCAAGAGGCACGTGGAAGCAATGGGATTTGTGATATGTCATATTTACTCACTTAGTGCAAGTGGGAGATTATTAGACACATGTGCCTTAAGGAGTAAAATGTTATAATATGTTTTTGAAGATATTTTATCAATACAAAATTTACTTATTATTCATATACCAAATATTATCCTCTTTATATTCATATTTGTTGAATAGATATTAAACAAACAAAAGTCTAAAACTATCAATCTAAACCTTTAAGAAGCAGGCATATGATGAATAGAATATGCAAAAGACATGATTCTAAAGGTGATGGCTTAAATCATAAGATCTGCAATTAAGGGAAAAAAGTTGGACACTTTATTCATGTTAAGATTGTTATGGTGTATACATCCCTAACGGGAGATTACTAGTCTTGGCCGTCGGAGTCGGACTCTGCAAGTAGAAACATTGGTACATTGTCATAGATGACGATGTATTAGATCGAAACATAAACTGGAATTGATTTGGATTAGTAATTCTATCTATGCAAATCAATTCAGCTTAGACAATCATATGTATTATATCTTAATCTTGAAATAACTAATGAGCCCATTATCTTGTCTTATGTCTTTTGATGTACCAAAGAGTGATATCTTAACTTTGTGATGGTATGCATACCGGTATGTTGGAGACATGACTCTTGATAATGTAGATCTGTTATTTATAGATATAGAATCTATAGCTCCATTGGTGGAGTCAATGATATTCTCTTATATGTGTTATCTTGTAATTAGAAATTAGAACACTCAACCATTTGGATTCAAAGGTGTAACTAAATGGTATACGGTCTTTAAATAGTAAGTTTTCTAATGGTGAGATAATAGAATGTAAGATAAAAATAATTAAGAAGGTAAGATAAAATTCATCCTTAAACCGATTACGAATATCCTATAGGGATACGACATATTATGATATGTTGTGACACTTAGCTAATTTAAGCTTCGTAATTTTACATAGTTTGAGAGTGTAGCTCTAAGCTTTTAGTGAAGTTGCATTAGAGTTGATAATTATAAAATATGTATCTAGGATATTATATTATATAATTATCAGAGCTTGAACTATATAGGTCCATTGGGTCCCTTTGCTAGCTGTAATGATATGTTGTCCTTTTCCAATAAATTGATAACTTATGTTAAATTATTAAATTGGCTGAAATTTGATAGGATCAGATAATCCATGTCTGTTTATTAGTTGAATTAATTTTGCAAATTAATTATAGATAAACTTATTAAATTATCGAGAATATTTTATTTCTATAAGATTATCCAAATACGACTGTTTTGATCAAATAACTTCTCTGTTGGTTTATTTAAACTAAAACCAAGGGCCTATCTAATGAAACTTGGGTGAAAAATAATATATTCTCAAGGATCATATTATCGCAAGTCCGGCAGACCAATCTATTAGTTCAGCTTGCTAATGGAATAAGTTTGGTAGGTTGATTTAACAATAATCTGATTATGTGTTTTTCGATGAGATTCATCTAGATTTGAATTTTTGAGGCCTTATCTGATAATAAATAACCCTAGGTCCAACCTCTATGAATAAGGAGGGAGTTTTCTCAGTTAAGTAGATTAGATGAGAAGTTTAAAGTAAGTACTCTACTATGAGAATCTCTAGAACTCCCAAGAGCTATTATTCACAATCATGAACCTTGGCTCTAGGTCTTCTCAATTGGTAGGAAGGAGAGTCACGGTGAAGAGCTATACGACGTGTGACCATACATACTATGATCATGGATAGAGAAAAGCAAAGAAGACCAATTAGTTAAGGCTCTTGTAGAATGTTCTTCTCTTCACTGATTACAAGAGCTCTTCAATATACAATGTTAGTAAGACCTAAATTATTTATGTATATAACATGTCAAACTTGTGTTTTGAAAAGTACTCTGATTTAAAAATTTTAAAATTCTGTTGTGTACTCATTTTCTAACATTCAGCCCATTAAGAAACTAATCAGTTTTCTATTGCTCATTGTTGTTCTGATAGGTGGCATAATGTGAGAGCTCATCAAATTTATTAGATACTCAGCTCCTGTCATCATGCCTTGTTTGAGATTGACAAGCTTTCTTCTCTTCTCATCTTTGGTGTTAGATGTCACAAACTTGTCCACTAAAAAATCCCTAAAATTTGCCAAGTCATGGTGTTGATGTCATGCATAACTATCATAGTATCCTGCCAATAACTAGCATCCTCCCTCAACATCATAACAACACAATACACCTTATCAGTATCTAGTATCCTGGCACAATCAAACAATCTCCCCATGGTGCGTATCCAGTTCTCTGTAGTTTTAGAATCTCTAGTACCTTTAAACACTAGTGGCTTATATTTTAGAAGACACTCAACTATAGTGTCTACTACTGGTACAGGTGGAGAAGGAGGAGGAGGAGATGTGTTAATGGAGGTGGAGCAGGTTGATCAGCTTGTATCTCAGCTTGTTGTTCCAAAAATCTCTCCATCAAATCAGCAAGCCTATCAAAACGAGCATCTCTACTATCCTATTCTCTACAAGTACTACTCTCCCCAATACGCTCAACCCAACTTCTAGTTCTAACCATATATCCCTACAATTTAATATGGCCTTTCTCACATGTAATCACAATAAATGGCAAATACATGCATGAATTTAATATAAACGCAAGATATATTAATGTGTATTATAAACATAAACTTACTGGTTGGCTACATTCCCTCTTCCCGTGACCTTTGAATATGGACAGTCTATAGAATAGACCTCATTCCAATACCACCAATGTAATATGCACCTAACATAATCCTAAAAGAACCATCTAATTACATTAAGTAGTGTCATATCTTACCTTTTTGCTTATGTTAATATGAATATATTATTCAAGAGGAGTATAAAAATACAAGCAAATTTGAACCTTAAAAATTTTTAACTAGTGAGGATATCAAAACATATGTAATATAGCCTAAATGGCTAGCCAAATACATACAAGACAATACATCTATCAAAAATAGGCTCAGCTATGTACCATATATAATTCCTCTAGCTCACCAAAATACATATACAATAAGACCACAAAATAACAAGTCAACTAGCCCATATACGTTGGCCTTGAGCATCGAGAGTGCACCAGCCAACCATCTAGTCCTTAGCTAGTGCTGGGACATGCCCTCATCTACATCACCATAAAAATGAGCAAGCTAAATGCCTAGTAAATAGAATTATGAAAGCATGAGTAGTGTTTGAATGAATGAGCTCAATTAATATATGTTCACTCCTTAACTTTTCACTTTATCATCCTTTCATTTCATTTATTCTTCACTACATCTTTCACACTCTTAGCATAGTGTGCACACTGTTTAGTGTTTTTTAAAGGGGAAGTATTACACCCTAGATGCTTAAATCATTGGCATCCCTAACATGTAACATCTCACATGGCATCCCAAACACCTAATCATTGCATCTCTGGTGCTTAAAAGTTCCACATGGCATCCCAAATGCCTAATCATTGCATCCTCGATGCTTAAAAATTTTAGGTCACTACATCCTAGATGCTTAAATTCCCGTCACATATCATCGTACAATCAATTTCATATTTTTTATAATTCTTCACATGACGGCATATATTTGAAATCGCAACATGTAGTGTAATGCACATAACTTTCACATATCAATTCTTAACATTAAATGCACAACCATTATAGTGATATAGGTGAAATTCTACTTACTTTACTAAATGAGACTGTCAATAAAGCTCTCATGGGGTCTGATTCGTCACACCTCTAAAAGATTAAAAATTTCTACTTAAATTACCACTAATCTGACATTAACTAATAATCAAACATTAAGGAGCTCATTTTGCTATTTTAAATATTTATTCTAAGTGTAGTCCTTATAATTAGCTTCACTTTAACCTCTCAAATTACAAAATATATCAAAATTAGACTTCAATTGAACCTATGGTTTGAAAATAATGAAAAATGAACTCTAGGGGCCTAAAAACCCCTGACAAGGCCATTTGGCCTAGTCTAGCCAAGGACTGGCCAAGGCAGGCCAGCACATGCACGCTGGCTACCCACACAAGCCTTTGCAAACTTATGCATAGGCTGTTGGTCTAGCATGGCCAGCCAGCCTGATGGGACTATTTCAACCTCCTCTTAGGCTCAATTTGGTTCAAAATGATCCAATTTTATCCTAAAAAATTTTCCATAGTTTCCCCTATATTTACTCTCCAAAGCTTAATTATACATCAAAATACCTATTTCCAAGCTGTGAATAAGTTTTAAGTTCCGAAAATATCAAAACCATTACAAACCACAACATCTTAAGATCTAGGATCAGTTTTAAGAATGTAACATCCAAACCAAATTGAATTTGCCAAAGCTATTTTAGGGGAATCAAATAACATATAATGAACATATCTTCAAATGTTTAGCTTAAAAAGAGCCTTCTAGCCTAGGAAACAAATGCAAAACCTAAAGTACTTTAAAAATTTACCTAATTCTAGACAAACACCAAAAACAAACTTAAAGCCACCACCTCCCAATTGAAATTACTTAAGCCCTTTTATGGGGATGTACTTGACATATTAGAGGTCATTATATTAAAATATCTCATCAAAACTCAAAGGAAAACTCCCTAAACTAACACCAAACATGATATAAACCAAAACAGTCCCATACATTGACCTAGGTAGGTTTCCAAATGTCATTGCAAGTAATGTCTTGGTGAAAGGCTCGACAAGGTTGTTTTTTGATGCTATCTTCACAACTTCCACATTGCCTTAATTCACTATCTCTTTGATCAAATGATATTTTCACTCTATATGCTTTCTTCTTACGTGGCTTCTAAGTTCTCTTGAATTTGCTACTGCACCACTATTGTCACAATAAGTGTGAAGATACTTATGGAACCAAATAGCTTCTTTAATTACTTCACAAGTAGCCATATATTTAGCTTCTATAGTCGAATTGGCAATATAAGATTGTTTAACCCTTCTCCAAACTATAGCTCCACCACCAAGAGTAAACATTGACCCAGATGCTGATTTACATGTGCCTTTGTCTAATTGAAAATCAAAATCATATATCTAGTAGGAATCAAATTCTCACTAGAGTAAATCAACATATAGTTTCTTATTCTCTTGAGATACTTTAGAATATGTCTAACTATGAACCAATGATCTAATCCTAGGTTAGATTGATACTGACTGACTATACTCACTGTACAGCAAATAACAGGTCTTGTACACAACATGGTATATATTAGACTTCCCAGCACAAATGCATAGGGTACCTATCTCATTTTTTCTTTGTCTTGAAGTGTCTTAGGGCACTACTCTTTTGAATGACAAACTCCATGACATGTAAGTAAATTATCTTTCTTGGAGTTTTACATCAAAAATCTGATAAGCACCTTATTGATGTACGATGCCTAAGACAGCACTAATGGTTTGTTCTTGCAATCTCTTATAAGATGGATTCCAAGAACATAACTTACGTCTCCTAAAACTTTCATTTGAAATTGGTTGGTGAGCTATTTCTACATTAGATAATATCCCAACATCATTCTCAATGAGTAGGATATCATCTACATAAATAACTAAGAAGACCACCATTTTATCATTGATGTACTTGTGTACATAAAGTTCATCAACATTTTGATCAAAACCATAAGCCTTGATCACCTCATTAAATCTTAAGTTCCAAGATCTTGAAGCTTGCTTAAGTCTATAGATAGACCTTTGCAACTTGCAAACTTTATGCTCTTGACTTTTGACCACAACCTTTCTAGTTGCACCATATAGATGCTTTTCTTAAGATAGTCATTCAAAAAGGTAGCCTTGACATCCATTTTCTATGTTTCATAATTAGAACATGTAGCAATAGATGAAAGACCTTAAATGGATTTGAGCATAGTTGCGGGCGAGAAAATTTCTTCATAAACAACTCTCTCTTTTTAGGTGTAACCCTTTGCCATAAACCTAGCTTTGAATGTCTCAACTTTCCCATCCATTCCTTTTTTTTTCTTGCAGATCCATTTGCATCCTATGGATTTTATCCTTTTAGGTAGATCTATAAGCTCCTAGACTAAATTGGAGTATAGGGACTCCATTTCAAGGTTCATAGCCTCCAACTATTTCTCCTTCTTTGAATCTTCCATTGCATGATAATATGTCAATGGATCATCCTCATCATTATCAGAGATAGCAACGCATGCTTCTCCAATTTCCATGTGGCAAGTAGGTGGTCTCATAAACGTCTTATTATGTCAAGGTGGTATGACATTCTGATTTAGAGATGTGGTCTCCATATCTTGTCTTTTGACAATAGTTGTCTTTTGCAGTTTGATCTGATCAGAAAGTAACTTTTCAAATATAACTTTTCTACAAGGTTTATAGTTCATCATATAATCATTCTTAAGAAAAGTGGCATTTGTCGTCACAAATACCTTCTCTCTCGTGGACTATAAAACAAACCTCCCCTCATCCCTTTTGGATATTTTACAAACAAGTATACTTTAAAACGTGGTTCCAACTTTCCGGTCTTTCCTTTTAGCATATATGTTGGACACCTCTATGTACGGATATGTCACATACTAAGTTTACGGCCATTCCATAACTCTAAGGGTGTTCTTGGAGTAGACTTAGATGAAACCATGTTTAGAAGATATAATGCAATTAGTAGCACATATCCGCAGAATGAATTGGGTAATGATGAGTAGCTGAGCATAGATCTCAGCATATCAAGCAACATCCATTTTTTCTCTTGGCAATACCATTTTGTTGTAGTGTTCTAGGCACGGTGAGTTGTATTAGAATACCATGTTCTATTAAATAATCCTTGAACCTAGTATCAGAGTATTCCCTTCCTCAATCACATCTAAGAGACTTCATTAACTTTTCTAATTGCTTTTTAGCTTCTGCTTGAAATTCTTTAAACTTTCCAAAAGTCTCATATTTCATTTGCACTAGGTACATGTATCCATATCTTGAATAATTGTCAATAAATTTGACAAAGTGTTTGTAACAACCACGTGCTTATATATTCAATGGACCACAAATGCTCAAATGTATTAGCTTAAGTGGTTCCTTGACCCTTTCACCTTTTGTTGAGAAAGGTTTTTTATTCATTTTTCCTTCAAGACAAGATTCACAAACTCATGGAAAACTAATTTTTAGTTCTCTTAAAGGACCATTCTTTACTAGTTTGTTAATCTTGTCAAAGTTAACATGACCTAACATAAGGTGCCATAGGTATGTTTCATCATCATAAGAAACCTTTTGTCTTTTGAGTTTTGGCTGTTTAACTTTGAACATTTTAGTATTTAGTAGTGATTTTTTATTGGGCCTTAAATGATAAAGTTCATTTTCCAATATGCAGAACAGATATCCAAACTATTTCTAGAAATATTTGTATAATTACCATTAACAGAATCATTAAATATTTGTTCAAACAACCTAGGATCAGAAATTAAATTTCTACAAAAACTAGGAATGTAATAGACATTGTCCAACATTAAAACCTATTCTCAAAATAAAGTTTGATAACTCCTATTGCTCTTGCCAAACAGCCCCTCTTGTTCCCACTCTCATCGTTTGCTCCTAGTCAACAAGCTCTCTTGAAGAACTAAGCATCTACAAAAACAAACAAATATGATTAGTTGCCCCTAAATTAACTTTCCAAGGTGAAGTATCATCTTTAACTAAACAAGCTTCTAAAGCAAGTAAATCTAATTTGCCATTGTTCTTCTTTTCTTTGAGCTCTTAATGATACTTCCTTCAAGTTCTCTTCTAATGTCTAACTACATAATAGTGGAAACATTTTCCTTTAGGTTTCTTTTCCTTTGAGCTCTTTTGTTGTTATTGCTCTTGTTCCTTTAGGTTTTCCTCCATTCTTAAACTTACCACTTTCACTAGTTCTCTTCTTCCTCTTTCTGTCCTATTTAGTAGAAGAGGAAGGTTGAGCTTTAGCAACATTTGCCTCAATTGTTGGACATGTATGTTCTAAGGAATAAAAATATAATATGTTTTTAGAGATATTTTTACCAATAAAGAATATATTTATCATTTATATACCAAATCTTGTCATCTTTACGTTCATATTTGTTGAATATATGATAAGCAAACAAAAGTTTGAGACTATTAACTTAAACCTTTAGAATTGGGCATATGATAATAGATTATGCGAAAGACATAATTCTAAAGTTGACGATCTAAATTATAAGATCAACAATCGAGAGAATAAAGTTGGCCGCTTTATTCATATAAATATTGTTATGTTATCTATATCCCTAACGGGAAATGGTTTGTCTTGATCATCAGAGATAGACACAGTGAATAGAAACATTGGCACATTGTTATAGGTGACGATGTGTTGGATCG
>LNSY01380476.1:0-10015 GCA_002024485.1 Artocarpus camansi
TTTTTAAGTTTTTTGCAATTTGAAACGTTGAAAATGGTGTTTGGATGGTTAAAAATAAGCCGGGTCTAAAACTAAATCGTAAAACGGGTCAACCAGGTCAAGAAGACCCAATTTTAAGGTTGAGGATGATGCCAAACGATATGTCATTTTTGCACTCTTCACTGTGCAAAACGACATATCGTATCAAGTGGAAGGAATCATTTTTCTACAAGAAAAACGAGATGTCATTTTTGCCAAGGGCAAAACAACATGTCATTTTTGGCTGAAATGGGCTATAAATGACACGTTGTTTTTTAGGCATTGGGCCCAAAAAACAACATGTCATTTCCAGTGGCAAAAGGCGAGTTTCACTCTCATGAAACAACATGTCGTTTTTTGGGGTTGTTTTTTAGGCTTAATGCCCAAAACAACATGTTGTTTCCAATGGGTAGAAAATCAAAATAAATACTGAAAATTAAAAATAAATTATTTTGATATTTTCCTCGATTTAATAAAGTGATATTTTTTTAGAGGAAAATTTCATAAAATTTTTTAGATTTTATAATCTTATGAAAATTTCATAATATCCACAATTTTGATATTTTTATGAAATTTTTCATATTATGGAATAAATTATGAAAAATTCATAGTTTTTAATATTCATAATTTTTTGTATTAGTTATGAATATTATATAGTTTTGGTGTGAATATAATTTTTGTATATTTATGTGCATATAATGTTCACTATGTATAATTTGTGATTTAAATTATACATGCAATATTAAGTTGTATAATTTAGTACATTAAAATTTTGTATAATAATGTGCTAGATTATGCTTTTGAATGTATAATTTTAATTTATGCATAGTGAATATTCATAAATAAATTATTAGTTTTTGTTCATATTTATCAATATTGTTTGAAGTTAATGCAATTTATTTACGAACAAAAATATAGAATAAAATGTCTAGTGATCCATATAAATTTTATTAATTAAAGTGTAACCACAACAACTTTAATTACATAAAATTATATATTAAGTGGTTTAGGATCACGTTTAGAAAAAAGACATTTATTGTAATTAATCATAATTGATATAATAAATTTTATCCCACAGGAACTTTTATTATATTCCTATGATTAATTAGGACAAAATATCAAATTATATTTCTTAATTTACCTATAAGGATTAAGAAAAGGAACATAATTTGATAGTTTTATTATAAACGTAAGTGAATCTTATTGAATTAAAACTTTAGCCCATAGGCAAGTGTTATGTCACTAGATTTATAATTCTAAAGAAGATAAATTTAATGATTTATCATAAAGTTAAATGAGTCTAATCGAATTAGAGCTTTAGCCCACAAGTAAGTTTTACATCACTAGATTCATAGATATTAAATCATGATTTACATTGGTAAAACATGATACAAGTTCATTAGTCTAAAAAAAAAAAGGACATGTAAGCATGAAATTATTATTGCAGCCTTATGATGTATGAATTACTCTAACATTAAATAAAATTCCCGAGCTTAGAGGGGCCAAATACAGCACATAGAAGGAGAGAATTCTTCTTCATATTAGGTGGTTAAACATAGATTATGCTATAAGGAAAGACGAACTTGCTATTACTTAAACTAGCAATATAGAATGAGCTCTTGAAGAATATTGGGACCGATGTAATCGTTTCGATATGATGATCATTAAAACCAATATTTATGCTAGTGTTAGAAGTTCCGTCGATAAGCATAAATAATGTCAAGGCATTATTAAAACCCGTTGATGAGCATTATGCATCATCACATAAAGCAGTAGCCATCATCCTAATAACAAAATTTACATCCTTAAAATCTCACCAATATTAAATGTGTACAAGAACACATTCTAGAGACAAGGAACACTATGGTTCAATTAAAGACACTTGAGATTGATATAATTGAATATTTTCTTAAGCACTATAAATTAATCACTCTCATAGTAGTATGAACTTTTCTTCAACATCTTATAGTACACATAAGAAAAAATGGTCAATTAATAAATTTATAAGCATGTGTGCTTAAGGAGAAGAGAGGCTGCTAATGGAAATGAGTGAAAGTGCATTATTGAAAATACAAGAAAATAATATAATGTAATAATGAATAATAATAATAACTCAATCTAAATTTTGTTATGAATCTAATATGATTAACATCAATCATAACACTTAATGGATTGATTTCTGTTATACAAGCCACATTTCAAATACCTTACAAGGTATTTGAAACCTAGGGATACTGGTATAATGTGAACAAAGCATCTATTCGAGCAACAAGAAATGTTTAGATATAAAGGCAATTTGAACATGCACTTAAGAAAAATAAATTTATTAATTAGTGGCCTTATTTATATTTGGAAAAGACCTTATAAATTCCTATTTTCTCTAGGAATTTAATTTTGGTTTCAAGACTTGTACCTTTGGGATACTTTATTAGTTTTTCAAAGGCTTTCTTCAGTTTATAAAATAAATAAAAAATAAATAATCATATTAGGAATGGTACATTGTCGATGGTCTTTTCAATATCAATTTAAAAAATGATACTATTCATAATGTTATGCATGTTCATATTGGTATAAAACATTGTGTTATGAATAAAGATTCTTCTATAAAGTGGCACCAAAAATTGACACAAATCTCTCTAAAGAGAATTAAGAATTAGTAAATGCTGAAGTATTTGGTACTTTAGATTTTACTGATTATAACACTTGTTTATACTACATTAAGCAAAGCAGACCAACAAGTCTTAGAAAGGTGAAAAGAGGAATACATACATATTAAAAATCATAAATTCATATATGAATTTATATAGTCCAAAACACTTTATCTCTTTCATATATAATAATTCACGATATATGTGTCTCTACTTGCTTCATAACAAGAATGAAGCATTAAATGTCTTTAAAATTTTAAAACTGAGTAGAGAGACAATGTAGAAAGCAAATTAAGATCGTGATAACAAATAGAGATGAAGAATTTTATGGTAGATACATTCATAATGGACAAGCATCTAGTCCATTTGTTAAGTTTTTTCAAGAACATGGGATAATTATCCAATACACCATTCTTGGTTCTCCAGAACAGAATGGTGTGACAGAAAGAAGAAACTAAACTTTAATGGACTTGATGTGACTGAATTCTTGTGGATTACAACTCATAAACTGGTTGTATATATTAAACTGCTTTCCAACTAAGGTTGTCCGAAGGACACCATTTAAATTATGAAAGTTTGGAAACCAAGTTTGGGACATATATACAATTGAGATGCTTGTCTAAAGTAAGAGTCTATAACTAACAAGAAAAGAATATGGATCCAAGGACTATTAGTCGGTATTTTATTGGATATGTTGAAAGGTCTATAGAATACGGATTCTATTGTCCATCTTATGGAATAATATTGTGGAATCAAGAAATACAAAATTTCTTAAGAATTACTTAATCAGTGGGAGCGATCTAACATGAAACATTGTTTCTAAGGAAAGATCATTTAGTTGCTCAATTTTTCTGCTCAAGTAATTAATTGGTTGTTGTTCACAACACTCCTTAAGTTCAACAAGTATTGATCAACCGATTATTGAAATTCCACAATTTTGTTGATTATGATACAGTAGACCAAATGGTTCAAGTAATGCCTAAAATTATTGAATAATTTGTTGAACAACATGTTTCTTAAGAAAGTGTTGATACAACATTAAGCAGGTTTGCTAGAATAAAGAAATCAGAAATTCCTAGTGATAATGATGTGTATCTACAATAATGGGAATATTACATTAGAGCCGAAAGTGATTCTAAAACATTTTACAAACCTTAAATTGAATCAAATTTATGATTCAATGCCATAAAAGATGAGATGAATTCTATGGCATTTTATAGAGTCTATGATCCTATTAGGTTGCATAGATTATAAATGAGTCTTTAAGACAAAGAATGACTCATTGGGCAACATTGAAAAATATAAAGTAAGACTCAATGCTAAAGGATTCAATAAAGAAGAAAGGAATCGGTTAAAAGGAGATTTTTCTTTTGTATCTAAGAAAGATTCTTTTCATATTTTTATGGCATTAGTTGCACATATTGATTTAAAGTTGCAACAAATGGATGTGAAAATGGATTTTCTCAATGAAGATATGAGGGAAGAGGTTTACATGAAACAACTATAAAGATTTTTCTTTAGTGATGGTTAATATTTGGTATGTAAGCTTAAAAAATCTATATATGGATTAAAACAAGCACCCTAATAGTGGTATTTCAAATGACAACTCTTCTTTTAGTTTTGTAGAGAACATTATAGATTAATGTATATACTAGAAGGTCAGTGGGAGTGTAATTTTTTTTTCTTATTCTATATATGGATGATGTTTTACTTGTAATCAATGATGAGGGTTTGCTACATGAGGTGAAACAATTTCTCTCTAAAAATTTTGATATGTAGGATATAAGTAATATGTCTTATGTAATTGACATAAGAATTTATAGAAACAGATATAAAGAAATTTTAAGTCTAATAAAGAAATTTCAAGTCTATCACAAGGAGCCTATATCAGTGAGATTTTAGAGAGATTTCATATTAAAATTGTTCATCAAGTATAGCTCCCATTTGTGACGGATTATAAATTTGATTTAATTAGTGCCCGAAAATGAATTATATAAAGGAATAAATAGACGAAGAGCATTCCATATGCCTTAGTTATGGAAGCCTTATGTATGCTCAGGTCCATACAAAACCTGGCATTGCATTTAATATGAAAATGTCAAGAATATGTTAGAGTAATCTAGGAAAGGACCACTTGAAAGCTGCAAATAAAGTGAAAGGTATAAGAACCAGACTACATGCTTACATGTAAGCTAACTGACAATCTGGAAGTGATTGGCTACTCTGATTCAAATTTTGCTAGTTGTGTTGATTTAAGAAAATCAACATCTGGTTATATCTTTATGCTGGTTGGAGAAGCTATATCCTGAAGGAGTGGAAAGCAAACATTAGTTGCTACCTCTACTATGGAGGCATAGTTTATTTCATGTTTTGAGGGTACTTCGCATGATGTAGGTTCAAGAGTTTCATGTCAAGCCTTAGAATTGTAGATTATGTGTCTAGCCTATTAAGAATATATTGTAACAATTCAACTGCTGTCTTTATGGCTAAGAATAATAAAAGTGGTAGTTGAAGTAAACATATCGATATTAAGTACTTAGCCATAAGAGAATGCATTAAGCAAAACAAAGTGATCATGGAGCACATAAGCACTAGCTTAATGATAGCAGATCCTTTGAAAAAAGGAATGCCACCAAAGTCATTTAAGGATCATGTAGTTCAAATGGGACTTGGTTCCATGATGTAATTTGTTTGTATGTACAATTTACAGTCTTAATGAAACTCTTAATCAGTTGTGATGTTTTTTCTTATTTGATTTGTGCATTAAATTATTAGAGGAAAATTCACATTTAACAAGATCGAGAATAAACATTAAGTTTATTCATATAGTTAAGTTACCATATAAGGAATAAGGTCTGATAAATAATACATAGTAATACATGGAAGATAATACTCACATTTAGAGGAATTATCACCATAATTCGTATATTTGTTTCCTAAAAGTTTGGGTTTAATGAATGTAAGGTTATATATGGAGACTAAGTGGGAGAATGTAACCGCTTATGTTTCACTGGTTTCAAATTTGAAACCAATTTATTTGTTGTAACAGTTTTACATAAATGGTCTCATATTCATTTTTCATTAAACCACAATTAATTTCTCCTGGTAACTGATTTCTGAATGCTATATATAAGTATTTGATGGGAAGATTTTGATATAAGCACAAAAAAAAAAAAATTCACGTTCATCTGTTGAACAAAGATTTTGTCCCTATCACAAACACTCAAATTTACATACACCATCGTTTTGAGCGTTAGTGTGATAGAAGTACCAAATAAGAGAAGCAGCTAAGGAAGGCTATAGCTATTGCATTGGACTGTATATAGAGGACAATTGCAATAGCTGGAGGTATGTCGTTTCTACACTTCCGCTTGAGATCTTGATATGAATAATTTTTTTTTAGCATATTAGGATCATATTAATGCTTACATGCCATGCTAGAAGCTTTTTTGTAAAGTCCCCTTTCATGAGATGCTAAACTTATTTCTATTTCTTTTTCAGGTATGATGGACTGTACCATGGATCTAGCTATTTGGAACACCTGAATTTCTTGTCTGCAATTCGAGCAAAAGGTGAACGACCTCCTACTATGGATTTATAAGATGGCCTGATATCAGTCACCATAGGGTTCACTGCATAAGTTTCAATAGAGAAGGGTCGATTTGTAACGATTGAGGAAGTAATGGACGAGCACAAGTGCAAAGATGCTATATAACACTTTCCTAATTTCTTGAGCATTGTTGTCATGCCCCGTTGTACAGGAAGTGACATGGTGGGTTGATAAAGTTAATTAAGTGATGTTTAATTAAAACATAAATTAAAGAATTTAATTGTTTATGAAAATGATGAAAATTTTAAAACCCTTTTAAACAAACATTTATAATAATTAAACAAATAAGACAAAATAAGATGAAATAAAATAATAAAGAAGGGACAATACATGTTGTGTCCCACCGACCTATAACTTATGCACACATAGAGTATCGACAATATTTAAATTACAATCACAGTCTAAAATAAAGAGAGATTAAAGTAATACATGCCTTGATTAATCAATATACGAAACCTACATGGGGTCCTCTTAAAGCCCGCAAGTTCGGTCAGTGGACTCTCTATCGGTCCTAGGCTGAATTCTAACTAGAAAGGAAGGTTTAAAAATAGGTAAAAAGTGAGCAAAAGGCTCAGTATAACTATGTTTTAAAAACGGATAAATATTTTAAATGTAAGATTTACCTTTCAAAGAAATGAATTAGAAACAGGAAAATCAATAAATTCATTTAAACGAGTCTTATAAAAAACAATTCATCTAGAAAGTGCCTTTTTATCTTTTTCTGGGCGAACCGTATTTATCACTACCGTAGTGGCCCAACTGGGTTTCGAGACTTGCCTCCAAGGTCGAACGCTACACGATCCGATCTCTAATAAGGCATCATGCTCATATACACCTTTTATAATTATTAAAATCTCATTTTTACCTTCTCATTTACAATTATTATGTGGTTCATTATGAAAATCATCTCATTCAACTATTTATGAAAACAACTAACAAAATCCTTTTTCAATCAATCATTGAAAACGTTTTGATGGAAGTCATTTTCAAGCCAAAATCATTTAATAACTAGTTTACCAAGGAAAGGGGTAGAAGTCCTACCTTAAAACTCATGCCGGTGTCCCACACCGCAGTCTCGATCTGCTATACGTTATCTCCGTGGAACCTTAAACAACCTTAAATAGGAGCTAGATTAATCAATATCTATCTCAAGATATCCTACATTGCTAAACTATTTCATGGTATCCTAGTGTACTATTTGTGTCTATAAAATCAAACTGTAACGTTAAAATCTCAATCGGAGTTCAAAATTGTGAAAATAGATGAAAAATGACAAATTTTCACTATGCCTGGTTGGCCTGCAAGTCTCCTTGGTTTGGCTTGTTGAGCTATGCAGCTTGGCCTACCGGCAAATCAAGTTCGGCCTATCGAAATTATCTAGATTTTGCCTGTTGGTCATATGAGTTTGGCCTACAGAACTCATGAATTCGGCTTGCCAAACTTCAAGTTTGGCCTATCGAATTGTCAAATTTTGGAATTTTTCCAAATTTGAGCTTTGGCCTCCCCAAGCTCAAATCTTCAATTTCAACCTGTTTTCTCAATTCCCAGGCATAAATAATAATCATAATTGATAGAAAAACATAGTAGGTTACTTTTCAACACATTTAAGCAAGATTTACAGAAAGAGTTTTGAATAAATCCGAAAATGGAGAAAATAGAGCAAAATAGAAAATATTGATTTAATCCTTTTTTTTCATTAAACTAAGCTTTGATTCTAGATATTTTGGGTTTCACTAACTTAGATTAAGGGCTTTCTAAGCTTAAAAGAACTTAGATTTTAAAATACAAAGAAAATGAAGAAATTTGAAAAAGTTAAGTATTTAAAAACTAACTTTAGTTAAAGCCGTAAATTGTGTTTTTGATCGCCTAAACATGTTTTTGAGCCTCCAATCCACCGAATACTGAAGCTTTGGTTTAATTTTTGAATCAAAATTTTGAGAGAGAATGAGTGAGGGTGACAGGTAAAGAAAAGGAAAGAGAGAGAGAGAGAGAGAGAACAAGAGAGTAGAGAGAGAGTGTGTGAAAGTGAGTGAGGGAAAGAAAAGAAGAGAAAGATAAATAAAGGGAAAGAGAGAACAAAACCAGTGAAAGGAAACCGTGTACCACCCACGGTTTTGAAAAAGGATGTGGTTGGGATTTGACAAATTGTTTTGTTTCAAAAATGTAATATAACAAATAAAATAATTAAAAGCAATTAAGAGTCTTTAAGATAATAAAAAATAACATCAGTTTAGGAATACCACAAAATAATCAAATTAAGTTTGAAAATATATCATGGCACACTAATCCGCTATTTTACACACTAATACCACTTAATTAAATCTCGGGGCGTTACAGCTTTCCATCCCTAAAAGAAATTTTGCCCTTAAAATTCACAAATCGATTCAGAAACAAAACAAATGTAGATACAACTCCTGCATGGTCGATTCTAATTCCTAGGTTGCCTTATCAACCCTGTGGTGCTACCACATCACATGCACTAACAGAATTTCATGACGTCACAAACTTATCACCTCTTAACCGATATTCTAAACCGACACCTCTTACCCACACATCGTGAATTGAGACAATCTTGCCTAGCTCGAGTGGACATCTCTAGAGCATTGACTTGCGAAATACGACATGAACATTAGAGTTTGAGAGGAAGATTGAGGCGACAAGCGATCACCCCAACACTTCAAGAAATCTCAAATTATCCACCATAACTTAGTGCAAGTTCCTTGCTCACATCAAAATGCGAAACTCATAGTAATCCACCCATTCTTCAACTCTTGGAAAGTGTAGCTACATTCCTTATCCTATCCAAACCTGACACTTTTTCCAATTAACCACGTCAATGGAGCTGATATCCTTGAAAAATTCTTTATGAACTTCCTATAGTATCTAGCAAGTCCTAAAAAGTTATGAATCTCGGTCACGTTCTTCGATCATCCCTATCTTACCATAGACTCTATCTTAGATAGATCCCTAAGATACCCTATTTAGAGATCACATGCCCTAGAACCCAGCCTTCCTAGCATGCAGTTGGTGCTTTCGAATCACATATTTATTCTCGAGAAATGTCAACAGCTTCCTAGCCGGCCAAAGAACTCAAATAACTCATCGGTCCTGGGTCAAGAATACTTGTTCTTCACGGTGACCCGATTTAGCTACTGACAATCAACACACAACTTGAGCATACCGTCATGTTTCTCAGCGAACAAAACTAGCACATCTTATGCTATTTTGAATATATCCTTTATCCATAAATTCCTAAAGCTGCTTCCTTAATTTCCTCATCTCTATAGCAGCAATTGATGCGGTGCTACAGAAATCAAAGCGATCCCTAAGAACAACTAGATGCCAAATTCAATTTGCTGATGCGACGCTAATCCAGATGACTCGTCAAGAAGACATCATCAAATTCATCAACCATCGATGTTGCAACATTCCTTCCTACAACCTTTATTTCCTTTCCCAGATTCGAAAGAGGTATATACATATAGCACACTAAGTTTCTTCGTCCTCCTAGGCTCGTTTTCATGAGTACTTACTCATTACTCAATCTTTATCTCCCTAGTGAACCATCATCTTTCCCCTACCAATCACTAGGGTTACTCTTTAATGTGACTATCTACATTTGCATCTTATCTGGACAACCCGTCCATCCCTAAAATCACATTACAAGTACTCATGGAGATTATAATCAAATTACTTTCCAAGGCCTCATCCCCAATCATTATCTTACAAGGTATATATA
>LNSY01380511.1:0-10319 GCA_002024485.1 Artocarpus camansi
GGATCGAGATTGCCGACGTAAGCGGTGGCGTCCTGGTTCCTCTCGGCGGAGTGTTGGCCGAGCAAGTTGGCTCCCACTCCTGGTGCTATTCTAGTTGTCATTCCTCCTTCTTCTGTCTCTGCAAGTGTATTTCTAAAGAATTCTTTTTTTTTTTTAATTTCTATGTAGATGTTTTGTTAAGTGTGCAGAAAAATTGAAAATCTTCCAAGAGCAAGGCGACTCGCACTCGCTCACAGACCGTCCTGCGGAAGCCGGTGCCGCCGTGGGTGATTTTCGAAATCGCATTTCATGGGCTATACTTGGGCTGGTTTAAGATGGGCCCAAATAAGCCCATCTGAAGATAATATTTGAGCCCAAGTATTTAAAAGCCCATTTTATATTGGGTGTATGAGATAGACTGTTCAATTATGTTATTGAATCGTCTTTGTATGACTGTAGTGTAAATATTCTACGTATATCTCAAAAATATATCATTAAATTAATTCTTATATAATTATATAATATAAAATATGATAGCATTAAAATAATTATTATATAATTAAGGATATTTTTAAAATATTCTAAAATTTCAATTTCATAATAGTTTGATGATGTATTATAATTTTTTCTTTTATGTTTTCTTTCCATTTCTGTTCTGTAAAAAATCTTCGCTTTCAGATTTATGCCACGAATATTGGAGGTTTGTATTTGTGCCACACAAATTTTATAGTCAAATGTTAACCAAACGAGATATATATATGAAACTGAAAAAAAAAAATTATAGCATAGATTCAAAGACCTAAAAATAGTAGTATGTCATCTAATTTTCTCCATTTTTTTTAACGCTAGAACAATGGGCTCCTAACTTCACAGATTTAATTTCGTGTCATTCAATTAAAATTCTGCCCCACTTGAATTATACATAAAGGGGAAAGGAAGGGACAAAAAAATCAAATCTTTATGTTCCTCACCACTAAAAATTTCTTCAAATTTCCCTTTTCTAACATTTTTTTTAATTTTCAGCTACTTCTTTTCATTTTTTTTTTTTGGTCATATCCTTAAGAAAATTGAAAATCTACATTACATAATGTGGCATCTTAATCTTTTCAAAAAATATATATATATATTGCGGCATCCAAGCGAAAAAAAGGCCACAGATCTTGTTAATCCGAATAAATCATCATTTTTATGGAAGTAAATTATTGCCCGTTTACTCTTCTTGGCATCTATTATTTTGATACAAATCTTTTTTATTCTTAAAAAGAAACAATTTGAGAAGGTTTAATTGTCCGAAATGAATTTCTGGTTTATTGTTAATATATAGAAGGAACAAGAAAGGTCACAAATCTTGCCATTGTGGTACTTAAAAAAGGAACATGTATTTTTTATGCTCCTCATTAAAGGTCTCTAGATCTCCCGTTAATTCATATGGTGTATATTTGTAGCAACGAGAGCCCTTTGGCAAGTAGGACTTTTCATTAATAGAGTTTTTTTTTCCTAACAATCGATGACCGAGACTAATCGGTCCAATCCTACAAAATAAAAACCGTGTCTAATCGAGCAGATGTTGGTCAAACATGGATAAACATTCGACGAGTTCAGTAGGTTCCAATCAGTTCCTGGTCAATTCTACTAGTATTCAAACATGCTACAAGGATAATCGGACATTTTTTATTTTCTTTATTTTCAAAAACAATCAAATAGGCTTTTTAAGCGAACCAGTTTGAATTAGAAAAATAAGTTTAAGCAATGTAGCTTTATATTATAATTGTTGAAAGCTTTTATACCGCAGATGGTTCGAACATATGATTTGAAAGGAGTTTATGAAACAAAGGACACCTTTTTTTACTTTGAAAAAAAGGCATTGATTCGTCGCTTCTATTATTCTATACGTAAATGATATAAATCTTCTGTCATTTTATAGTCTAAATTTAGCATTTCTGTTTTTCTTCTTAAGCCATCACGGTTTTTGGTTTTGATTTTATTTTGCATCAACTTTTTTCATAAAGCCGAATCGGGCCTCAAATGAGTAAAATCATCGTGAGAAAATGCCAGTCTAGGACTAGTAAGATTGCAAAATATAGATATTTGCGGTTAAGCATAATGAAGATAAGAAAAAATGCAAACCAATTCATCTTGAATGCTATTCAGCTGTGCTTCTGTTGTTTCCAATTTGGATTCCACAGGCTAAACCAACTCCTAAGCAAATTTTGTGGAAGAAAATTTTTTTCTCATAAGCTAAAAAGTAGACCCAAAAAGAAAAAGAAAAAGAAAAGAAAAATGCAGGCATAAAGCACTATTGAAGAAAGGAAAAGAAAAAAACTATCTTCTGAAATTCCTACACTAATGAAAAAGAAAAAAAGTGAAGCTTTTACAACATTGTTATTAAATGAAAGCTCCAAATTTGATCTTAATCCTCAATTTTACTTGACAAACCTTCGTATCCTGCATTGTTGATCGCAAATTTAAACGGACCAGAATAAACTGCAGTACATTTTAGTGATAAATCCCTTAAAATCAACCCCTAAAAAAAAGTTTGAAAACACAAAAATTTTCCATCCATACACAGGCTGCAGCCTTCTTATCCTCCTCACCCATGGCCGCCTGATGATCATCGGAAGCAGAAGCCAATCCAGGACACCTAAGAGTCTCTTATTCAAGAGGATACGGGTTCAATTTTTAAACGACGCGCTTTAGGTCTCTCCCCGGACAAGGGCCCTCTCGGCAATACGTTCGAGGTACCCGTCAGGCTCCGACCAGAGAACCCAACACCTCAACGGTGACTATGTAGGTGATCTTGATGATAGAAAGAGTACATCTGGCTATGTATTCATAATGGTTTCAGTTTCGTGATGTTCAAAGAAGCAATCAATTGTTACTTCATTAACAATTGAAGCTGAGTTTGTAGCAGCAACTTCATGTGCATGTCAAGCAATTTGGTTGTGGAATATTCTTAAGGAGCTGCATTTCAAGCAACATAAACCCACTCTAATTTTTTGTGACAACAATTCCGCCATCAAACTCTTCAAAAATCATGTTTTACATGGAAGAAGCAAGCATATAGATGTGAAGTTTCATTTCTTTAAGAACCTGTCAGATGAAGGAGTCATTGATCTTGTCTACTACAGGAGTGAAGATCAAGTTGGTGACATATTTACCAAGCCACTCAAATTGCCCACGTTTCAAAAGCTAAGAAAGCTGCTTGGAGTTTGCTCTTCAAAGGTGGCTGAGGCTGCTTCTGGGATGGCATTGCAAATTGATTTCTAAACTGATTTCTGCAGATATCAGTTTAAGGGAGGGATTGTTAGTAGACTTTGTCACGTGGGTCCGTAGTTGGCCCATGGTGATTTCTTTGTTATTTCCTAGTTTTTAAGCATTTCTTTAAATTTTTTTTTCTGGTGCAAGTACGTGGTCTAGTCTTTAGAAGTTAAGCCTACACGTTTTTAGTGGTTTGCTATTCTACGTTAGACAAAGTAGTGCATTCCTAACTTTATGCTTTATTTCGTTGTGTAAATACCTATAGAAAGGCTTTGAATTAATAAAGTTATGAGTCAGTTTTTAACCCCTCTATTTTGTCTTTTCTTTCTATTTCTCAAATATCAAGCAATGGATACATAAATACCGCCGCTAAATTTCAAAAATCTTTTGTCAATTTTAGCTTCAGGGACCAAACTGCAAAACAATAAAAGTTTAAGACTTTCAAGTCTCAATCAAAAGTTCACAAACCAAATTGTTACAACGCACGAAGTTTACAGACTAATGGTGCTAATAACCCAAAGACTTAAAAAGGATAAAAATTGGAAGATGCGAAAAGAAATGGTGGAGCAAACTTTATTTTTGAGAACGCAAGTTTCATTTTTGCTAGTACCCAGCTATTCTTGTACAAAAGGTTCTGGTTTTGTTTTCAGTGGTTTTTTTTAAATCTCTACCTGCGTACAAATAGAATGATAGCATGATGATAATGGTATAAAAAATAAAGCATTAAATATGGTCCAAGATGGAGAAGTGTGATGGACAAGCACTGCCCAATTAAAAGCCTCTGCTACTTGCATTAAGTAGTACATTAACACCAATTTGTTCAGTTTCAATAGTATGTTACAGATGACACAAAACGACTAATGAAAAAAGAAATAAAAAGAAAAACAAAAGAACAGTATTTTTTAAGTTCATCAAATATGATAGACAAACAACTAGTCATCGTATTCCCCTTGAGCGAATTTGTTCTCTGGATAAAACACCGCCACCACTTGATTCCCACCAAATTTTCTTCCATTTAACCCTGCACGGGCTTTAGAAGCACCATCCACTTCTACATACTCCAGAAACACCTGAAACAGAGACGGAAAAAGATATCAAAGTGAAGTACAGATAACTAATAGAAATACCATGTAATTTGAAAATATACATAACGGTTAATCGTATAAATTACATTTCTAATGCAAATCAACTGAATAGAATAACTAAGAACAACTCATTCGACTGTGAAACTATAGCTCAATTCACTTGATTACGTACTTCAACGGATATATCCAAAACAAAAAACAAAAAATAAAAAACGAAAAGTAACTAGTAATAATGGCATAACTCAAACATACCTTTCCCACTCCAGGTGCTGGTTCACCATCCGGTCTAGGTCGTGGGATAACAACATTTGCCAACGCACCTGCAGAACAAAAAATTTCGAAATTAGTAAGTTTTACAAATAGATGAGAAGCAACACAAGTTGAATTCAGATAGAAGGTCATGGAGGCTTCTGTCTGTGTGTTAGGCCTGAATCTATAAAGCAGAATGTGTGGGACAACAAAAAGGCTGTAAAACAGACAGATATAACACGAAAAAAAAAAATAAAATTAACAAGATACAGCCAACTCTCCAAATTACTAAGAATAAATAAGACAAAATACAAAATACGTATATTTGAGGTGTGAAGTTACCAAATTTTTCACCCTCCTGCTTCATGTCTTCCATAATGTCCTCATATTCCTCATCATCTCTTAGCTCATCTGCAGAAACCACTTGAGTAAGACATACGACCTTGGATGTTGGTGCACCAGGTTGCTGCAACAACATGAATCTCTGCAAAGAAAAAACATGAAGAAAGTGAGTTTGAGAGATCACTGTGGAAAATAAAAATTCTAAAAGACAAAAACCCATTTATTTTACAGGTTCCAACACAAGTAAAACCTTTTTGCTACTAACATTTTCTTTCACAAAAAATTTTACTTCTCGTTCAAATTTTCTGATCAAACCTATGAACCAAATGGATGTTGAAAAAATTGACAGTTATCAAGGCACCAAGTTTCACATTTAATCCAGGAAATTCATTCTTCGCAGAGAACAAATACAAAGAAATACAACAGATAAGGATTTTAACCTACCTGCAATGCGATCTGCTGCTGCGCATGCAACAGTACACTCTCTTGCTCAGGTTTGGGCTGATTAGCACCTTGGTTCGCACGTCTGACAGTAAGAGTCTTATCACCCATTTTAATTCCATTGAGAGCAGCACAAGCAATGTCTGTAACTGAAAGATCTTGGTAAACACAAAAGGCATAGCCTTTTGAGTTCCCAGTTTCTCTGTCTTTCACTAGATCAAAACCACGAAGTGGACCAAAGGACTCTAGCAACTCCTTGATCTGTGCTTCCGTGAAGTAATAGGGTAATCCACCCACAAAAATACGGTCAGGACCCTCAAGCCCACCAGCAGAACCTGGTGTTAGCCCAACAGCAGACAGGTTCAGATTGGGATTGGGTTGGCTTGGGCCAAGAGTTGCGGCAAGAGAAGGATTATAATCACTAGGTCTCCTCACCTTAACAGGGGCTCCCTGTCAGGGATAAAAAAAATATTATTAATAATTAAACAGGTTAACACTATCCAATGCACAAAGAATAACACCATTCAGTACTAGAGAAGTTTCATACTTTAACTGATACATATAAACTGGAAGATTTAGTACCTCAAAAATAATACCATCCAAGGCCATTGCATTACTAGCCTCCTCGACAGATCTCATCTCCACAAAGGCAAACTTCTTTTCATGGTTAATATAAACATTCACAACAGCATCCCCTGCACAAAACAATTGAAAACTGATAAGACATAAAAACTTGATTAATCATACAAACAGATTGAAACCAAACATCAACACACCTGGACCAGCAGTGTTCCCTCCAATTGCCGCCATAACTTGACTGAAAAACGTTGCAACAGACTGCAGCAGAAACGCATAAGCTCATTTTAATAACTAAAATCACATCACCTACTCATATTTATGTATGCTTTATTTACGTATGTTTTAATAGAAGAATCGAAGGAGTTAAGGCAGCATAGTTTTAATCATATGTGTTAGTAACAACTCTTAGATTGCTTTAGTAATACTTGATACTTGATAGTAATAAAGTTAAACAATAAAAAGCATGGTGTTACTGTTTAACCTGCTCATTTGCTGTAGGGGGGAGTCCACCAACATATACCCGCCGCGCATGCCTTGTGGCCTGGAACCAGAAATTAATCATAAAAATCATAACATGTGCCAAAATTAAAAGTAAAGGGACAAGGAAATCGTGCCAAACCTGTTGCGTCATGGCCTGAACTGGCATAATAGGAAGGGCTCCAAACGGCTGCATGCAAACCAAATACAAAATCAATAAGACACAGAGAGAGAGAGATAGAAAAAAAATAAAAAATAAAAATCCTTGTTCCTGCATGTATGGGATACCACATTTTTCTCTTTAAGGTGGATGGGCAGGGAGAGTTACCTGGCCAGTTGCTAAAGGAAACATGTTCGGGAACATTCCCGGAATAGTTGGATTAGTCCCAGGAATTTGACCTGCAAAGGAATTAAATCACATCTCATACTTGGAAAATATCCATAATTTCACTTTTAATGATTTACAGGATCTAAGAATAAAATAACACCTTCCACTTCTGTTTCCATGACAAGTCAATTGATTAAGCATATCCTAACCTTTAGAGCAAAGTTTATCAAAGGAGATGAAAGGAATTAGTATACAAGTTTTGGAGTAAATATTCGTAAGACTACCAAAAAAGAAAATAGTGGCCGGTTGAAGACGAACAAGAACAAGATCCATCAAACCGGTGCATTGATTCCTCCTTGTACATTAAAGCTACAGAAGTCTGCTCACACCCATTGTCAGCACAGTGGGGCTAGTAGCCCAACCTTGCCTTCTTACAACAAAAGACAAAAACAGAGAAACAAACAAACAAACACCAAACACAAGAAAAAACCAAAAAGATCTCTCAGTCCCATAATTATTTCACCAAGTATTCAAGTAAGCAATAAAAAATTCATAGCCCATCCAGAGAACACTTCTTTCTAAAGCTATATGTGCAAAAGGAGAAACAAATATATCTTACCAAAATAACACCAAGCAATTTGACACGAACTTTCCACACTACTACAACAAAGAAAAGAAAAAAGAAAAGAAAAAAAAGGCAGTTAAGAGATATAGCAATCCTAAATCTATGAGAATATATGTACCTGCAACAGCAGCAGCAGCAACAGGTGCACCAGCTAGCATTGCAGAAGCAGGAGGAGCCATGTCAAAACCGCTAATCCTTTTGCTGCAGTTATAAAACGTTAGAAGACCAAAAGCAAAGCCAATAGAGCGACATACTTATTATAGACTACAATAAAACAGTACAAATATCTGTCAACTACTGGGAATACCATTAAAACGTGTTTCAACTACTGTTCTCCAACATAAACTGCATTACTAATATCTTGCATATTCAAGTACCTCTTTGAGCGTGATCGAGAACGTGACCTTGACCTGCGCTCGGACTTACCCCCTGAACGTGATCTAGACCTGCGCCTGTGTCTATCCTCTCTTTCTTTGTCATAATCCCTGCGTCTGTAGAAAATTAAACAACACCACCACCTTAATAAGTTGCAACAGCAAAATTGATATGCAATAAGTTAAATGATCATATCTCAAAAAGTCCATTGTTCTGCTCATATTACCTATCGTAGTCCCGGCCGCGGTAATAATCATCATCATCATCCCTATCTCTGCCTCGTTCCCTTCTATCACTACGATCCCTGTGGCGGTCTCTATGATGACGGTCACGTTCACGGTCTCTCTCTCTGCCTCTATCCCTTTCTCTATCTCTGTCTCGGTCCTTTTCCCTATCCTGGTCCTTGCTTCTCCCCCCGTCCCTCTCTCTCTCCCTATCACGATCACGCTCCCTATCCTTATCTCGGTCCCTGTCCCTCTCCTTTTCACGTCCTTTCTCTCTTTCCTTTTCCCTACTCTTGGAAGACTCTCTCTCACGATCACGAGAACCGTGCTGCAAACGAAACTGTCAGAATATCATACTTTTATCACACAACAAATCAAAGCAAACGAACATTTGTTAAGAAACGACTAGGAACCATAAGGCTGCTAATATTGTACAGTAAATTCATAATAACTAGAGATAAGAACCACCTAAACACGTAGAGAGACAACAGAACAAAATTATAACCAGAGAGAGCAGCGAAACCCTAACAAAATCTCATCGACAAGAATTCATTTCACCAAAATTTTTGGATGCGTAACTGGAACCAAATGGATCATCCAAACAGTGACATAGGTTAACATAATTGCCCGAAAACATAAAATGGCTAACAAAAACCTCCTAATCAACCACAGAACTTCAATTTATCCTCTCAATCAAATTCAACGACAACCATAAGCCTAAAATCCTTGCTTTCACTAAAGCCTAGTTCCTCTTCGAATCGATATCGTCAACAGACAAATAACCTGCACAATTCTACCTGGGATTTGGAGTCGCTGTAATCGTCGGTCCCACCGTGGCTGCCGCCGTGAGGTTGGGGGGAGGAACCACCTCCACCGTTGTCGACGTCCTCTCCGTTGCGTTCGTACCGTCCGTCGTAATCCACCATTGCAGCGCAGTTTTCACGGAATTTCCCGATGGCACCGCCTCCGAGTTCAGTTTAGTTCTCGGGGAAATTGTCTGCGAAATTCTGAGGAATAGCAAAGAAGGAGCTCTTAAGGCTCTTAAGGTTCTTCTAGGGCTTCGGAGATGGGGTTTTGCTGCTTTTATAGTAGAGAGTGGGAAGAGCAATTGAGGGTTGGGATTTATGATTCGCACTGAAGGGCATTTTGGTAAATGAGTTTTAAAATAGAAAAAGTTACCCCTATGAGATGTTTGTAATTAAAATTCAATGTAACATTGAAGTTGTTTTGAAAATACCTTTAAATATATATTAATTATTTTAATAATATGTTTTTTAAATAATTATATCATATCTCGTGCTATATAATTGCATGATAATTATTTTAATGATCTTTTTTTAAACATATATAAACTTTTTATAAATTAGAGTCATATTTTTTTTATAATTCATGTCTACTAAATGTGATAAATCCGAAATGTATCAAACAAATTGCAAACTTTATATTATATTATATACAGTTTTTAATCAATATATATTAATCTTTTATTTACTTAATATTTATCCAAACTTTTATAAATATTAATTTTTTCATTACAAACCTTCTCTTAAAATTAAAATGTTATTTATTAAAAAAATGATTGTAGTTAATATGTTATTTACTACCCTAAACACTAAAAACTAGACATTTAATTATATTTAGAAACATCGTCACCAATTTTTCACAATTCACATTCCCAGTGGCCGCCGCAGCAATTCATCTCCGTTGCAGTTATTGACTCTTCGTCTCCGTTGCAAGCGCAGCATATCCCCCGTAATTTGCTTCGTCTCCGCCGTGGTCTCATCACCAAGGGCTGCGGCCATTGTGTCGCAAAGGTCCATCACCGTTGCTATGATCATGAAGGCCCATCGCATGAACCACCATAACAAAAGTCACGCCACCATGGGTCGTGAATCGTCGTCAAAGGTTCCTCAAAGTTCTATGCAGCAGATGATCCAGCGAAGGTCATTTTGCTGGAGAAAATGGGTTTTTGACTTTTTTTTTATTTTTTAGCAATTTTAATGTGTAATTCATAGACCAGTCACTGAACAAATTTTTTTGGCTGTATTCCACGGTCTTGTTTAATTGATCTTATGTTATGGGTATTCCCAAAGGTGGACGAGAAAATGAGTCGCCGGAGAACATGGGTTTTTGTATTTTTTAAATTTTTTTATTTTGTGTAATTATATGATTTGGAAACAGTTATTAGATGAAACTTAATTTTGACACCGTTCGATTTAACCTGACAACTATAAAATTGGGTCTTCGATAAAAGAAAAACAATGCATCTTATCATCGCATAATAATAATAATAATAATACTAATTAACATTCCTTAATAATAATAATAATAATATAATTAATAATAAAAAAAGCTAG
>LNSY01380542.1:0-10528 GCA_002024485.1 Artocarpus camansi
TGTGAGCCCACACTCACTCCGATTGTGGATAGAGAATAGCAAAAAAGACTAGTTGGTTAAGGCTCTTTTGAAACATTACTTCTCTTCACAAACTACGGGAGTTCTTTAGCATTACAAGGTTAGTAAGATCTGGTTAATTCATACATATAGCACGTCAAACTTGTGTTTTGAAAAATTCTCTAATATAAAATTTTTAAAAATTTCGCTGTGTACTATTTTTTTAATAGTATCAAGTTTCAAGAAGGGCTCAAGGGTTCCATCCGACGAAGCTTGTTACCCTATGGATCGGGGTCTACAGTGAGTTGGTGTCATCAGTCTTGTCAGTAGAAAGCGATAATGTTACTTAATTTAAGAGCAAGGCAAGGACCTTAGGTAGGCCCCAAAGGAACAATAGAAGAGCAACAACAACAATTAGGCTCAGACGAGGAATCAATAAGGTGGTGCCAACAATGGACGCAGTAGCTCCTCAGGTAGCAGACAAAGCAATCCTTATAGCTTTTATTGTCATTTCTACTAGCAACTAGGAAAATCAAAAGGAATTGCCTGATAAGGAACTCTCAACAAGGATCACAGCCTAGAAAAGGTGCATCCCGTCAGTCCCAAGCCTAATTTATTACCCAGTCACAACAAGTCTCCCAGCCTTAGTTCCACCCTTCAGTAGACACCTTATTCAGCGCAAGGTATCGACTACTGAGTTTTTAGAGAAACTTTCTATAGTATAGAGCACCCAATCTTGCTAGTGTACAGTCTCCTCCACTACAACAACATCAGCCAACAAACCGTGGACCAGCAATGCCGACAAAGGAAAAGGGAAAGCCCTAGCTTTAGTTCATACCATGACCGTAGGAGGTTTAGGTGCTCAGGCCACTAATGCGATAGTTGACAGTATGATCCATACTTCTTAATCTTTAGCTCATGTCTTATTTGATACTGATGCCACGTATTCTCTCATTTTGAATTTATTTATAAATACTTTGGGATTAGAAATAGAGGAATTTAGCGAACCTATAATAATTACCTCACCCTTGGGGCAAGTATATGTAGATCCTGTAAAATGATAATTAGGGGTGAGATTTCGAGAAGTGATTTGATTGTAATCCCTATAAGCACTTATAATGTGATCATAGGGATGGATAGTTGTCTAGGTATAATGCCATTGTAGACTATCACCTTAGGAAAGTGACCTTACTAACTGATAAAGGACGCTAATCAGAGTGGTGATAATCAAGTGATGAATGAACGATTTTTGAAGTCATGTTTTAGAGGACGAAGAAACTTAGCTTGTTTTGCATTTTCTTACAACTCTAGAAAGAGAGTCTAGTGCAACTAAAAGGAACACAGTCATACCAATGGTTAACGAGTTTGATGATGTCTTCCTCGATGAGTTACTTAGATTACCACCACATAGAGAAATTGAGTTTAGTATTGAGTTACTCTTCGAAACCGCTTCAATTTCCATCATACCATATCGAATTGCACTAGCAAAGATGAAAGAGCTGAG
The DNA here is from genome assembly GCA_002024485.1 of Artocarpus camansi. Lineage (NCBI taxonomy): Eukaryota > Viridiplantae > Streptophyta > Magnoliopsida > Rosales > Moraceae > Artocarpus > Artocarpus camansi. The sequence goes on from LNSY01380542.1 coordinate 1,502, forward strand.
GAAGTAGCTTTAGGAACTTGCAGATAAAGAGTACATCAGAAACAGTATGTCACCATTAGGTGCACTAGTTTTATTTACTAATAAGCATGGTAGTATTCTCAGGTCATTGACAATCAATAGCTGAATCAAGTGACAATGAAGAACAAGTACCCACTACCTAGGATCGATGAGTTTTTTGATCAGTTCAAAGGTTCCCAGTACTTTTCAAAAATAAACTTGTACTTAGGGTATCATCAACTTGGAGTAAAGGAGGAGGATATTTCTAAGACAGCTTTTAGGACTTGCAATGGACACTTTGAGTTCTTGGTAATGTCGTTTGGATTGACAAATGCCCCTATAGCTTTCATGTACTTGATGAATTGGATTTTTAGGCCTTATTTAGATCAATTTCTAATTGTGTTCATCGATGACATAATGATATTTTCTAAGACCTAAGAGAAGCATAAGCAGCATTTGAGGATTATACTTTAGACTCTATGGGAACATCAGCTATAGGCTAAAAAGGAAAAGTGTCAGTTTCGGGTGATTGGAGCCTAATTTTTGGGATACGTTAAATTCAATCAAGGCATTTTTATGGGTCCTTCAAAAGTGGAAACAGTAGTGCAATGGGAACAACCAAAAAACGTGGCTGCAATCTATAGTTTCCTTAGACTTACAAGATACTACAAAAGAATCATACAAGACTTTTCTAAGATAGCTGCACCATTGACATAATTAACTAAGAAAGATTTTCGGTTTGAATGCAATACTGAATATACGTATGCTTTCTAAGAGTTGAAGATCTGGTTGACCACTGTTCTCGTGTTAATCATACCAAGTAGTGACGAGCCTTATAAAGTTTACACTTATGTGTTAGGATGTAGACTTAGATGTGTATTGATGCAACATGGATAGGTTGTGGCATATGGGTCATGACAACTAAAGCCTTTTGAGCAAAACTATCCCACTCATGATCTAGAACTTACAACGGTAATTCATGTACTAAAAATTTGGAAATGTTATTTGTACAGAGTAATGTTTCAGATTTTCTTGGATCATAAAAGTCTAAAGTATTTATTTACTCAGAAGAACCTAAATTTGAGGCATCAGAGATGGATGAAATTTATGGAAGACTATGACTTCATGCTGTAATATTATCTAGGAAAAACCAATGCAGTTGCAGATACGCTCAGCTAGAAATCTTCTAGAATTCTCGCTTATCTGGCGTTCAAGGATTAGAAAAGAGATGCTATGATAAGTGAGTATGGACTGCTGTATTATGAATATTGCAATCAAGTCTTAGCATATAACATAGAATCTACCCTAACACTTGTTCAAATGGTCAAACAGAATCAATGGCGAGATCAACATCTTTAAGAGATATGGACATGGAGACAAAACAGGGAATAGTTTGATGAATAGAAGATACATGCAGATGGGCCTTTGTATTTTAGGAAATGTTTAGTGATGCCTATAATAAAAGAGCTAATAAAGGCTGTAATAGATAAGGCATATAAGTCCTATTTTGCTATTTATCTAGGAAGCACGAAGATGTATCGCGATCTAAAATGACAATATTGGTGGAGAAGTATGACGAAAAATGTTTTGGATTACATCGTTAAGTGTATGACTTGTCTCTAGGTGAAAGCCAAACATTAGAAATCCGCTGAACAACTTCAACTGCTTCCCACTCTAGAATGAAAGTGGGAGCACATTACTATAGATTTCCTCACCAGTTTGCCAAAAGCAGAGCAAAGCACAATGCAATTTGGGTTGTCATCGACAGGTTGACAAAATCGTCACACTTTTCACCCTTTAGATTGATGTACTCTAGAAGAGTCCTCAGAGAGTTATATCCTGAAAACATAGTAAGACTGCATAGAGTTCCATTGTCCATTTCCTCTAACGGGGATACCCGATTTAATGCTAACCATTGGAGAAATTTCCAAGAAGCACTAGGTTTAGAGTTGAATTTCAACACTGTTTTTCATCCTAAAACTGATGGATAGTCTAAGCGAGTTATTTAGATTTTTGAGGACATTTTACGTGCTTGTATTTTGGACTTTGGTGGAAACTGCAAGATGCACCTGCACCTAGCTAAGTTCATAACAGTAATAGTTACCAAGCAACTATTGGTATGGCACCATTCAAGGCATTTTATGTGAGACCATATCGATCACCGGTTTGTTGGTTAGAGCTAGGAGATAGAATCGTCACCAAACTTGATGAGATTCATGAGAATAATGAGAAGATTGTTGTAATTCAAGATCGATTGAAAGCTACCCAAAGCCAACAAAAGAGTTATGCTGACAAAAGACACCAACCTCTAGAATTTGAAGCAGGTGATTTTGTTCTCCTAAAGGTCTCTTTGTGCAAAAGGATTACATGTTTCGGTGTAAGTGGGAAACTTGCGTTGTCGTATATCGGGCCATTTGAGATTAGTAGTTGTTTATTCATTTGATCTTTCCCTTGAGCTCTCTCATGTTCACAATATGTTTCATGTGTTGATGCTTTGGAAATGCCCTCTTAAACGAAGCAAGGCTGTTTCATTCTATGATGTACCGTTACAAAAAGTCATGACCTATAAGAAGTACCGGTTCAAATTATTGATCAGAAGGTAACGAGTTAACGACGTCATGAAATACCACTAGTGAAAGTCTTGTGGCAGCATTGCGGTGTCGATGAGGTGACATGGAAGCTAGAATGTACGATGTGAGAACTATGCCACACTTGTTTTATTTTTGAGATGATTTTTAATTTTGAGGATAAAATTTTTTTAGGGGAGGAGAGTTGTAATGTCTAGAATTTAATAAAACATGTTTAGTATGCAAATTTAGTGAATTAGTGTGCCTAATTTCAAATTAAATATAATTTAATCATTTTGTGATATTTTCTTAATTAATTGCACCTTTAATTATTTTGTTCATTTATCTTAAATTTTAGTATATGTTAAATTACCTTTAATGATTTTAGCATTTATTAACTTATTTTTTAAAATTTTGGAATTTTACTTTATTCCCTAAAAACCAGATTTTGTTAACAACAAATTGACAAATCCCCAACAAGTCCCCAAATCCATTCTCAGACTATATCACGTGAAATGTAACTTGGAAACTCAAGAACTTACCACTTTGGAAACCCAGATTTTAGATTTTGAGGCGCTTCTATGTGAAGCAAGCACTTACTCGGCCTTAAGATGTAGAGAACCACATTCAGCTGCACTTCCACATGCAACAACAACATTGAAACTCTCAGGTTGAAAATCATGTGTAGAACATGGTTTGGAACAAAACCATTAAGCTCACTAATTTAAGCAAATAACCTGACATTGCTATACCCACTTTTGCTCTTCCTTTTCTACCTCCTTATGTCTATTTTTCTATCGCAAACACTCATTCATTCTTTTTGTCAAAGAACTCAAATACTAACATCGCCTCTTGCGCTACCTCACTTCTTTCTCATTCTCTCCTTCCCTCTACATGTATTATCAAGAGATCAGGTGAACTTAGAGAAGGTAAGAGCAAGAAGCCTTCACTCCTAGCTCGAATAGAGACCAAGTAACAAGATTTGGAGCCACAAACTCGTACCAAACATGCAAGCAAAGGTTAGCAATGTTCCTAATGAGTTAAACACACGAATTAAGACTTCTCAACTCGATTTTGGATGATCGATTCATGTCAAGATGTTTGAGTTTTGTGCTTTATTGAGCAAGTCCTGTTTTTAGCTAAATTGACAAAATTTATCCTTGTATGTTATAATTCGAGCATAAATATGCCCATTTAATTTGAGTTTGTGGAACTTATTTCACTATGAATGCATGCTTAATTGGATTAAAAAACAAATTTAAACTAGTTTTATAATTTTTGTTTATTTTCAAAATTATGTAAATAAATGCTTGAAAAATGATGAAAATGTGTTGCATGGCTGTGAAATTAAGTTTGAAAGCTTGATAACATGTTCATGGATTGTTTGGGAATATTTTACACATTACAGTAGGATTAAAATGAGTTTTTCATGGATTAAATCTTAGATGCTCAAACATAGCATCCTGGTTGCGAACACGTGGAGTATAGTGCAATCGACCGCACTGCATGAGCTCGACAAGCCGAGCTTGTGTGGTCGGCAAGTCAAACTCACGTAGTGCAGCAAGCTGACCATGTAGCTTGAAATGGTTGTTTTACCCCTAGTTTTCTATCATTTAATGATTTAGAAATATTTTAAAAAGATTATGGTTTGGTGTTCAAAATGCTGAGAATATAATGGATGGCATATATGATTATTTGAAATCCAAAGGCATACTAAGATACCATGAAATAGCATACTAATGTAGAATATTCAAGTTTTGATATTAATGTTTCTAGTCTACTCCTAAGGTTATCTGTCGTTCTAAGGAGCTAAAATGTAGAAGAATGGGTTTGCGGTGTTAGTGCAATCGTGCTAGATAACGAGGTAGGAGTTTAAGCCCTCCTCATTCAATTGCCTTGATTTTTAAAGAGTTTTAGCCACACTGTGTTTTTCTTAAAAATGTTTTAAAGGAATGAATAGACATATTTATGTATTTTAATTGGATGTTGGATATGAACATAATGAGTGGAAAATGAATGTAAATATGATAACCTGGTAATATGAGGCCCGAATAATAATTTGATCACAATGACACTAAGTACCCCCATTCAAAATGATATGTTAGTGCATGATGCCACACATAGAGATCGGGTTGTGCAAAGAGCAACCTTAAAGACAGGTTCAGAAACCTAGCTGGGCTACTACGGCGGTGAATTAATTGGCTTGCATATAATGACTAATGATTCTATGATTTCAAATGACCATAGGGCTTGAATAGTAAGTGTGGAATTACTTGGGTAATTATTTAATTTCTCTTTCTTGCTTTTAAAATATTAATTTTAGAACTTAAGTCCTATTAAACTTTTCACTCATAATTCTACTTTGTTTTATTTTTAAAATTCCCTCCCCTCTAGGTGGTTCGCTATATACCACTGAATAGGATACTACTGATTTACATGCACAGACCATGGAAACTCTTCAGTTTATCTGCTATTTTTGTTTAAAGGCATGTAATAATCAAGATATTTTTTACTTCAGTTGGACTATGGTTCTTATGTTGATACTATGTGTACACTATGTAAGGTACGGTGCAACCCAATCTGTTCTTCATCGAATTTTATAATTTAATTTATTTCATTTTTCAAGGGTTATTTTACAAAATTTACTTGCCAAGTTTTAACGGCTAGTAATATCCTAAAAAGTTTTAAATTTACCATATTTTCATAAATTTCTTATAGCATGTTTCTTAATTTATTAATTAAATAACTGACAGGTTTAGCTAAATCTAATTAATTTGTTTTAATTAAACTGCCATATTACTATCTGGGTTTGGGTTTGTGACACATCATTAGCACAATATTGTGCAATAACTATACAATCATCTATTACTGAGCCTTTAATGGATTTTTCCCAATGTTGATATGACCAACGACGTCTAATGTTAAGTCAATTACTTGTGTAGGCCCATATTGCCATTACTTCTACTATAAAAAACATTTCATATCTCCAATGTATATAGTAGGTATATATAAGTAATAATTTGTACTAACTGGGCATAAAAACTCCTAAATGTTCCGACACTATATACATATATATACATATGTGTGTATAAATATGAATGGTATGGATACTATGATAATGTTAATCAATAGTAAAGCACAACTCCTTTATATAACAATATTATCATCCTATGACCTTTAAAATTCCCGCGTACATACTCCAAACATAGTCAAAACAAATTCCATACCATAATGTCACACTAAGTGCTTGTATATCCTTTTTTTCCATTCATGTTCCATTTTTTAACTATATCAAAATATCTGATAGTAGTGTATCATTCATTTTGTCACTTGACTACCTGACATGATCAAAACTTGTTCTACGACGATACTGCTACTATAGAGAGGTGCCTGGTCGGATCGTGATACTTGTGGCATTTCACCCTTGGAAACTAGGTTGCAACATGGCGAATGTCATTCAACAATTGCATGGCATTTGGCATTTGACATTTGAACATGTAGCTCATTCATCAACTACATCAGCTTAGGTGATGACGGTTGTTGCCATTTTTTCCACCATTTTGTGGCAATTCTCCTCCAACGCCTCTACATGACGTCATCGTCCGGTAATGCATGAAGCCATTTCCATTGGGTTTGGGAGGCATTCCTATAGCAGTGCCATGAGATCCTCCACTAGGCGACCCTAGCTCCTCATCAGTGTTATCTGTTGGAAACAAGGTTGCAATGTGTTGAGTGCCATTCAAAAACCACATGGCATTCTGCATTTCAACATTTAGCTCCTTCGTTGAGTGCATCGGCTTAGGTGATGACAATTGCAGCCATTTTTCCCACCATTCTATGGCAATTCTCCTCCAACGCCTGTACATGACATCATCTATCCAACAATGCATGCAGCCATTCCATTAGGTTCGGGAGGCATGTTAGGATTGGTGCCCTATAAACATTGACATTGTACATGTTGTTAATAAACAAATAAAGTGACATTTATAATTATTTTGCTTATTTGTATTATAAATACTTTAATAAACATTAACAAAATTCTATGATTATTTATGTGAGTATAAATTAAGCATATAAGCGTTATATGCTTAGGGATAAAATTTATAGGTAATAATCTAAATAGTCTGTAATAATTACTTAAAGTTTGAGATCTTTAATTAAATATTACAAGTATAGTCCAATCTCATTTAGAATGAAATACTGTTATTTAGGCTAGTTATGTAGAAACATTAGATTGAATGTACTTTATATAATGAGATTATATAGGATTGGATTAGACAAATTATGAATCATTGCTAGTCATACGTTACAAACAAAACATTCAAATTTATCACTATGATGATCATATATGTGACAGTCTTAATCCTAAGTATTTATTAGACTCCTATTTATGACATTATGTTTTTTGACTTGTAGAGTAAGATTTGTATAAATACAAATCATAACTTAGCATATTGGAAACATAATGGAATAAATGGCCGGGAATGATATTATACAGATATGGAATCCATTGCTTCCTTATGGAAGTTAGAAAATAAGTTCTCTTGAGTGATGATTTAAGGTTTGAATAGTAGAGCACTAATTCATAATAATATTATAAATTAATTATTCATTAGAGAATTATTGGAATTCAAGAATAAAGATGTAATGTTGAGGGATTGGGTTCCCCGGTAGGAGCCTGCGAGTCCCTCGAACGTATTACCGAAGAAGCCTAAGGAGGCCCTTGTTCAGATTTGCCTCCCACGGGAGGACGCGTGTTTCTATGTCGAGGAATTGGGTTCCCCGGTCAGAGCTTGACGGGTCTCTCAAACGTATTGTCGGGGAGGCTGCTCGTAGAGCCTCCACGCAGATTTTCCTCCCGCGAGAGGTGCGCATCTCCTAGGTTCGAACCTTTAACCTTTTAAATAAGAGGTTTTTAGTTGTTTCTCAGGTACCAATCCAACTAATTAACCTCTTGAATAAGAGGTTTTTAGTTGCTTTCTAGGAACCAATCCAGCTAATTAGCTGGATTGGTTCCTGGAAAGCAACTAAAAACTAATTAGCTGGATTGGCTCTTGGAAAGCAACTAAAAACCTCTTATTCAAGAGGTTAAAGGTTCGAACCCAAGGGACTTCCCTAGCGGAAGGCAAATCTGTGTAAAGGCTCCCCGAGCAGCCTCCTTGGCAATACGTTTGAGGGACCCGTCAAGCTCTGGCCATGGAACCCAATCCGTCAACATGTAACAAGAGAGGTAAACGAAAATTGAACCTAGCTCTTATTATGATTCATTATGGAGGACTGACTTATATATAATAATTATATCAATGGACTACTCGTTAATTTTTTTGAGTAATTTTACTATAATTTTAATAGTTCAGTTTTTATTGGAGCTTGGAATATAGGTTCATAAATTCCCAATGCCACCTCCGTAACGTTGTATTAGATTTAATGCATAGAATAAATTATACATATTTAATTTGGAGTTATTGAATTTTGAATTAATTATTTCACACATGAGTTATTAATGTGATATAGAAAAATGTTCTCTATAATACATAATGTAATAGGATAAATATTGTCACATTTGACTAAGTATTAGTTAAATTAATTAATTAATTAAATTAATTAAATATGTTTTAAATTAATGAATTTATAATACTTGAAAAATAAGATTATTTAAATATAATTTCAATTTTGTCTAGGACATATGTGTGTAAGACCATATTTTATCTTTTCCTACATGGACACAAAATTGAATTATTAATTAATTTAAAATCTATTATTAAATAAATATAATTTATTTTTGAATTTAAATATATATAAGATTTAATTAGATTATATATATTATATATATGCGAAAATCTCCATAACGTTTACGTGAAACTGTTTCTTACATATATATAATATATATGTAGAATCACGTTTTACGTGATTCTTCTTTTTAAACGATAATATATATATGTGTGTATATATACATATATATTATTAAACAATGTAACCATATAATATATATATATATAATTTAACGAATAAATGTGATTCGGTTAAAGTTTAAGAAAAAGGATAAAGAATGTGAAGTATATTCTTTCTCCATATATTTAATAGGGTGATTATCTCATATTTAAAATAAATTAAAATTAAAATTAATTGAAAAATAATTAACTACTCAAATATAAAAAGATAAAGATAACAGTTATCTCCATCTATTTTTCATGTAACTTTTCAGAATACTTAGAGAGAAAAATTGAGAGTTCTTTCTCTGAAAAAAAAAAGTTTGCTATCTCATGTGTTGAGTACATAGCAAATCTAGAAAAGTGTAAGGTTAATTTATTATTACAGTTTAACGCCCACTTATCTTTCTATTTGTGTAGAGGCTTAGCTTAGAAGATTGTGGTGTCAAAGAGGAGAGCTAGAATACTCTGATAGGTTTTCAAGAGGTTTGTAAAAATTCTTAAAGCTTTCTATTATTAATTAAAATTATATA
>LNSY01380610.1:0-10541 GCA_002024485.1 Artocarpus camansi
CTTCCACGACGGTTTTCACAAAAAACCGTCGTAAAATGTAGGCCTTTCACGACGGTTTTCATAGAAAACCGTCGTAGAAGATATACTTTACACGATGGTTTTAACAGAAAACCGTCGTAAAATGACGGCCTTCCATGACGGTTTTCACAAAAAACCGTCGTGGAAAATTTGGACTTTCAGCCCTTATCATCTCCAATTATTCTCTTACACGACGGTAAAAAACCGTCATAAAAACTTGTTGTTGTTCCACGACAGAAGTTTCTACGATGGTCTTTTAACTGTCGTAAAATTTTTTCACGACAATTATAAACCGTTATGGAATCCACATTTTGTAGTAGTGGATATTCTCCATGATATATATACATGCTGATATATATGTATGCAAATATCATAAAGGTTCTAATACTTATACAAGTCTATAATCATGTATATGAAGAGTTCATAATATAGAAAATAAAATTATGTGTACTTATTATAAACTTTGGTTTACAATTAGAAGATAAAGCTAGGCATTTTATTTTACTTAAGATTGTGATATTGTCTATTGCCAACTTGGAGGAATAATTTTATCCAGATTATAGTAATGGTCAATATTGAATAGAGACATCAGAGTGTTTAGAAAATATTAAACCTGAACCAAGATAGAATTTAATTTCTTGTATTATTCCGTAACGAGAAATTAGAACTTTATCATTGATGGTCATTCTATGGATTATACATTAATCTTAAGGTGATTAATAGACTCATATCTATTTACTATGTCTTTTAATTGCCATGAGTGAGATCTGTAACATCCATGATCTATACCTCAGTATATAGGAGACATACTAATATGGGTAATAGGAAAAATTACTCGCAGATATGGAATCCATAACTTCTACAAGACAAAATGTTTAGATAATATTCCCATGAGTATTTATTCAGGAGCTTGGATATAGAGATCTTGCTATTTGATATGGGATATCAAATAATTTTAAAAATTCTCGTCTATGATTTGTTCATAAAAAGGTCATCCATTGGAGAATCAATGAAACTCATGGATGAGGAAGTAATTAGAGAGGTTGTATTGAAAACTATAAACCTAGCTCTAATTATGTAGGGTATTATCACATGGCAAATAATTATATTAATGGACAACCTTATTGTTAACACTCAATGTTTAAGGTTCCATATAATTCAATATATAATTTTAGAGTGTAAACTTGATCTCCAATAGTGGCACAAACCGAAGTTAATAATTATTATTAATTTAATTATGAGATTTTATAAATATTGGAGCTTAAATTATACATGTCTATTTGGTCTCCTTGCTAGCTCCATAATATTCTTTCGGATGGATCCATGGAAGTTTTCTTAGATAAATTTTGTCTCGGAGCAATAGGAATCCATATGGCACCACTCCATGATTTTAGGAATCAAACAGATCACGTGATCTTCATGTAATCTATTTTTATCTTGTAGCAGATAAAAATCTTTTTTAAGAGTTGAGTAGATTCTATAAATAATTATTTGAATTATAAAATAATTTAAATAACTGAGAAAATCAATGAAGATATATAGTTTAAAAGTTAAAACAAATAATATCTCGGATTGAACCAAAATCAAATCTCGGATAGATTTTGGATGGATACAGAATTACACAGTTAGAGGTACTTATGACACATGTCACACCACTATTAGAAGCTGTAGATCACGCCCACTGCTTCTAGGTGTTAGCATGATCTACTCAGAATCCTTGAAGGATTTTGTTTCAAATTTCAAGCCTCTATGTATGCCTATAAATAGACCCTAGAGGTTCTATGTTTAGTAGAATTTTTTGTCTTCCATTTAGTGCTTCTTTAGCTCTCCCCTTTAGAGTTTAAAGAACCTCTGCCTAGTAGAAAGATTGAAAGGACATATTGAAGAGATAATCCAAGAGATCTTACTAGTGCTCACACATTAATTGATCCAAAAGGAGGAGAATAGCAAGGAAGATCTGAAAGTTTTGCCGTAAGTTTGTGTTTATCAATTATTTGCATGTAGCATCATGAAAAGGATCCTAAAAGTTTAAAGAAAATCTTAAAACTCTATTCCACTGCATCTTTCAAGATTTTTTGGGACCACCATTCAACAAATGATATGCCTAAAAAACTAATGTTGAATCATAAACAAGAAAAAGCAAGCTTACCAAGACTAATTGTTACAAAAAAAATGTTGCAATAGAACTTGGTACAATTTTCAAAGATTTGAGCTCTTAAGGTACTAAAATCAGATTTTGGGCATAACATGAGATTTGAAACAGGAGGCAAACAACTTTTGTGAAGAGGTCTCCCTCAAATTCCAATCAAATCAAGTCGAAAAACATGATTTATAAATAAGCCATTTTGAAAAGTGGCCAAAAGTCTTTCATGATGTTTGATTTCAGAAAAAGTTATAACATGAAAGTTATAGATTTTATCAAAGTTATTAAATTTTTTGGAATGCAATTTGTCAATTCTACACAGATTTTGAGTTATAAATTTTACAAGATTTAATCATGAAGTTTTAGAATGGTTTAAACGGACCACATGCTCTTCAATTTAGTTCAAAGTCCTTAAACAAGAAATGATCCATGTTATGTTAATGTTGGTCATGTAAAGTAACATAAATTTGACACTGGTGATCTAAGTCCAGCAGTGTAGAAATAGATTGATAGTTTAGACTCAAGCTAATAATCAGTGTCATTTGAACAGGAGAGAAAGCCGATTAATAAAATGAAAGGGTTAAATTGGAAAGTATTAGAGTGAAATACAAATAAGTTCTAAACATCACCTATAGCATGAGGATATGATTTTCGAATGCTTGGTATTGTTTAAGAAAATGCTTGCATTTGGTATGCTTACCATGTTATGTTCATGATTGATTTTATTATATAGTTAAATGTCAAATCATAACATATGGCATGTTTACTAAAATTACATGATTGGTAATTTTAACTTATGAGAAAAGATAAGAAAAGTGTCATAATAACCTCTCAAGCTAAGGGAAGGATTTATGTTAATATAGGTCTTGGAAAATGATTTTTACAAAAATAGTAGAAATGTAGTTGTGGTGCGGATCGTGTATAACAAAAATTTTCTCAAGACTTTGATAAATCATTATAGATTATATTAATTTAATGCTTAAATAAATAATACCAAACTCTGCTTACCCGGATGAAGAGAGAAAATCGAAAATAAACGAATTGCAAAGGACATTCTCTATAAGACTAAACCACATCTTCCTTACCTAGTCCTCGACATTAGAAGGACACACGTGTGGGTGTTGGAGGAATTATAGGTTTCTAATAATCACTCAACTAACATTTAGTCACCCATTATTCTAAACAAATGAGCAAAATGGGTCTAAGGATGAAGAACTCTTCTTCACTCTCTTTTTTGTCTCTTACATGCCTATATGAGGGTATTTCTATAAAGTACTCTTAGTCTCTCCAAGACTTACAAGTATATTACTAATGAATAGAGAAGGCATTTATTTATAGAGAATGAAAGAGCTAATTATTTTTAAAAAGTCTTCTTATTTTAATTTTATATCAAATATTTAATTAAGAATAAAGACACAAATTTACATTTACCATTCTGTTTTAGGCACTACACACAAAGAGCATCTATCCTAACAATCTCCCACTTGCCCTAAAGTAGATGAGACATGTCTCTCAATCCAAAATCCTCCTTGGTATATGCTTTCCACTATTTTGTTTTCTAGGTTCTTTGATATTAGCGATTGCAATACTGTTGCTACAGTATAGTTTAATTGGCTTATTTATATCTAGAACAACTTTCAAATTCATTAAGAATTTCAAAAGCCAAACGGCTTCAAGTTAGAAACATACTTTTGTTTCACACTCCCCTAGACAATGGCTCCATTATTATGAGTGAAAACACATCTTGAGATTGACTTGCGATCATCCTTATCTAATTGAAAATAAGAATCGATATAATTGTTAAGAGACAAACCTCCACCAAAATGGATAAGCATATAGTTTCTCGTTCTCCGAAAATACTTGAAAATACACTTCACAGTTGTCTAGTGATCAAATCTTGGATTTGACTGAAACTTATTGAATATCCCTAGTACATAACAGATGTCAGGCCTAGTACATAGTATAGCATACATTAGGCTTCCAGACTATCGATGCATAAGGGAAACAACTCATGTCTTCTTCCTCTTGAGGAGTCTTAGGATGTCGCTCTTTAGAGAGATAAATACCATGCCTAGAAGGCAAATTCCCTTTGTTAGTTCTATGCATATTATACTTGACAAGCACCTTATCTATATATGTAGCTTGAGACAATGCTAAAAGTTTATTCTTGTGATCCCGAATAAGCTAGATCCCAAGAACGTAGCTTGCCTCTCTTTAATCATTCATTTGAAATTAGCTAGCTAACCATTCTTTTACTTGTGACATTGAATCCTTTTCATTTCCATTGAGTAGGATCTCACCAGTGTAAAATGCGAAGAAGACCACTTTCTTTTCTTTTATATACCTGTAGACAAATGGTTTATCTTGGTTTTGTTCAAGGCCATAAGTCTTAGTAGCATCAACAAACATGATGTTCCACGATCTCAAAAGGCTACTTAAGTCCATAAATGGACCTTTGCAGCTTGTAGACTTTCTGCTCTCGGCCTTTAATTATGAAATCCTCTAGTTGTATCATATAGATGCTTTCTTTAGGATAACCATTCAAAAACACCATCTTGACATCCATCTGCCAAATCTTGTAATCAAAATGTACAGTAATGGATAAGAATATCCAAATGGACTTTAGCATAGCAACTGAGGAAAAGGTCTCTCTATAATTGATTCCCTCCTGCTAGGTGTTACCCTTGGTTATTAGCCTTGCCATTAAAGTCTCCACTTTCTCATCCACTCCTTTCTTTCTCTTGTAGATCCATTTGTATCTAATAGGTTTTACCCCTTTAAGATGATCAACAAGTTCCCAAACTAAGTTAGAATGCATGGAATTCATCTCGAGTTTTATGACTTCCAGCCACTTATCTTTGTCAGTATGTTCCATTGATGACTTATAAGTCAATGGATCTTCCTCACTGTTACTCACAACGATTAGCTATCTTCTCCTCAGTAACGAGTGGATAATCTAATCTCCCTCCCATTACGATGAAGCATTGGAGGTGTCTGACTAGAAGTTGTGGCTTCTTCGGTTTGCCATTCGATAACTCTTGTTGGCTCATCCATAATTCTTATCGACTATGCGTTAATTTGATCAGCTAGTAACTCTTCCAAAAATATTTTTCTCTTTAGTTTTAAGTTCTTTATGTAGTCATGTTCAACAAAAGTGGTATTTATGGATACAAACACCTTCTTGTCTTGAGGACTATAGAACAGACCTCCTTGTGTACCTTAAGGATAACCTACAAGAATACAGACCTCCGAATAAGGTTTTAACTTCTTAGTCTTAGCCTTTAGCACATGTTCCAGCACCCCCATATGCAGATGTGCCTTAAAACTTGGTTTTTTACCATTCCATAACTCTAGATGTGTTTTATGTGTAAAACTTAGAAGGAACCAAGTTTACAATATAAACTGCAATTCTTACAGCATATCCCCAAAAGGACATAGGCAGAGAAGAATAACTCAAACTGAACTCATCATGTCCAGCAGCGTTAATTTCTTTTGTTGACAACACCATTTTGTAATGGTGTTCTAAGTGTAGTGAGTTGCAAAATTGTTCCGCTTTCCATCAAATGGCCTATGAATTCTATGTCTAAATACTCACCATCTCGTTTTGACTGAAGCACATTGATTTGCTTTTCTAATTGTTTTTCAGTTTTTCTCAAAATTCCTTGAACTTTCCAAATGTTTTGGACTTCCTATGCATTAGGTAAGCATAACCATATCTAAATAATCATCAATAAATCTGATGAAATATTCACATCCACCTCTTACTTAGACATTTAATGGTCTGCATAAATCGGTATGTATTAACTCAAGAGGTTCTTTCATTCTTTTATGTTTAGCTAAGAAAAAACTCTTAGTCATTTTACCTTCCAAATAAGATCAACAAACTGGGAATTAACTAACTTTTAGTTCTCTCAAAGGACCATCCTTTACTAGTCCCTCCATTTTATTTAAGTTAATATGTCATAGTCTAAGATGCCATAGATATCTGTTATTGTCATGAGAGATCTTTTGCATTTTATTCTTAGGTTCAACGACTTTGAACATTTCAATGTTAAGTACTGGTATAGGACTAGGTTTAAGAAAATATAAACTATCATTTAGTTTTCCAAAACATATATTTAAACTATTCTTTAAATAGAAATAATTTCATTGTCAAAAGAAACATTAAATAATTGTTCATTTAATTTAGAAACAAAAATCAAATCTCTTCTAAATCCCATAATTAAATAAACATTGTTCAAAACTAAATAATTATTCCAATAGAGAAATCCAATTCCTCCCACTACTTTAGCGACACCCTTGCTTTATTGCCCACGACCATCACGTACTCCCTATCAGTAAGCCCACGTGAAGAATTAAGACTCTACAGAGAAAAACAAACATGGTTGGTTGCACCTAAGTCAATTACTCAAGTTGAGAACTCATTCTCTAGAACACATGTTTCTAAAACTAGTACATAACACTTTGGTTTTTCTTCTTCCTCAGCTGCTCAAGATACTTCTTGCAGTTTCTCTTTCAATGGCCTAGTTGATTATAGTGGAAACATTTTCCTTTGGCCTTAACATCGAAGCTTGTCTCTTTGCCCTTGTCATAGTTGTTGGGCTTTTTCTTGTTCTTCTTAAATTTAGGCTTCTTAACATTCTTGTTCTTCCTCTTGTTACTCTTGGAAGAGTTGGCTTTAACAACATTTGCCCCACTATTTTTTGCACCATAAACAGAATTATATTTCTAGAGCTTGTTCAACAATTAAGTAAGCCCTACATGCATGTTGTTCATGACGTAGTTGGTCTTAAACTGTTGGAAGGTGAGACTTAGACTCTCTAAAATCATTCCCACCTACATTCCCTTACCAATGATTGCTCCATTAAGCTTAACCTCATGAAGATGGTTGATCATATTGAGCACATGGATGCTAATAGGAGTGCCTAGCTTCATCTTGTTATTCATGAATAATTTCACAGCATCAAGACAAGCCTTATCACTTGGTTGGCGAAACATGCCATCCAACAATTGCATTTTCTCGTAGGAAATTTCCAAATTTTCATGCTTTTATGAAGCACTCCAGACATACTTGTAAAGAGATAGCACTTAGCTTTACGCATCTTGGTATGTTACTCTAGCATTTGCCATGGGAACCCGAGGACACTCCTCTAGAAGGACAAACTTGTAGTCGTCATTAACGAGCATCAAGTTCAAGTTACTTTTCCATTTTGCATAATTCTCACTAGTAAGTTGTTCGAATGTGAGTAAGTTGACAATAGGATTAGATATATTGCTAGAAAATAAATAAATATTGAATTTATGTGCATAAATACCACTACAAATAAATAATTTGTAGGCATAATAAATATGATGCATGGATGCACAAGAGAAATACATAAAACATGTTTATTAAATTTAGTCAACGATAATTTGATTTACCACAAACAAATTACCGCCATAGGGTATGTTGAATTATATACAAATTGAACTGAGACACTCTCAATTAATAAATTTTAATCAAATATCTCATATTTTAACATTTATTAAGTACCGTTATTTCAATAAAAAATGCAATTAACATTTTGTTATATTTTTTATGAATGTAACACACCATTTTAGATTTTAAAGACTTCACTCTAAAGTGCCGCCTTAGGGCTGATCAAATTAGAGGTACATCTCGAATTCGTATCGCTAGGAAAAACAACATTGCATCAATTCCAATGGACACCCTCAGTAGGGAGATAAAATCAATGTCATCTCGACGCACCATTTAAACCTTACGGTAATATTCCAACGGTGGAGATTGGGTCATATTGTTGTACAATCCTCTCTCACTCAATCTTTTGCAAATATGTATTTTATTTGCAAATCATCTCATGGTTTACAATTTCTAGCACTATAAACATTTTATAATTTTAGATATATGAAATGCTATTGTTTAACTCTTAAATTAAATTTCATATAATAATACGATTTTGCAATTCAAATTTGAGACTATTAATTAATTTAATCTCATTAAATTAATTTACAACATATGTTCCATATTGATATTAAAACAATTTTAATATAATAAATAAATACGTGTGTATGCATGCCACGTTATAAACATATAAGTAGGCATACTAGAACTAATATGACATGGTATAATGCATCAACAATAGTAAATTATCAACACAAAATAAAACATTTAATTTGGCAATTGAGATGGATTTTGCTATGTTTACTGGATATTTAAAATTACAATCCAATTGAAATAATAAGAATTAAATAAATTTCTAATCTATTTAATCTTTATAAATTTCATGGGTCTTCTTATAATCCTATTTTATTGATCTTCATATGCCTTCTTTTAAAAAATCAAAACAAATGCTGAAAATGAAAAAAAAAAGGCACACTGAAAGCCCCATAATAGGGTTTTACACGTGCTGCCCACAGCCAAGGCCGCAGCACCATGTCGTTGGCTTCGTGTAGGACCTAGGCACCTATGGCCAAGACTGTAGTGCCTGATCCATTTTTCCACTGGCACTGTGGCACCCACGGCTAACGCCGCTACACCCATGTAGGAGTGAAAAGCTCCATTTTCACCTCTTATGATGGTTTTGTAAACCATGAACCCGTCGACTATCTTATGGCTAATGGTTTTAATTCCTTAGGTCTTTATCGGGCTTTAGGTCTTTAATATTCTTCGGATCTTCAATATTATAATAATAAAAAGTTCGTGAAAAAATAAATTACAAAAAATTCTTAACCCTTTAGTTTTAGGCGAACATCTATTCCAATTTAAATAAAAATAATGACTATCAAATAGATTCTTGGAAATATATAATTCACAACAAAATCCACCATCTATGCATTCATCACATGAATAAATAAAATCGAGCATACATATAAATGCAAAGGGCCTATCCATCACATACATAGATATTTGAGAACTTATATGTTTATTTAAAATGATTATCTCATAATCAATGCAAAACTTCTATAGTTGGCTGGGGTATTGATAATTAGTTTTGGAAAGATATTTATAAAAATAGCAAAAACGTGGTTGTTGTGTGGGTCGTGTATAACAAAAATTTTCTCAAAACTTTTGTAAAATACTATAGATTATATTAATTTAATGCATAAATATCAAATTTTGCTTACCTAGATACAAAGCGAATCAAAAATAAACAAATTGCAAAGAACATGCTCTATAGGACGAGAACATGTCTTCCTCGTCTAGTCCTTGACACTGAAAGGATAAACATGCTGGCGTTGGAGAAATTATAAGTTTCTAAATATCACTAAAATAAATTTTAGTCACACATTATTCTCAACAAATGAGCAAAACTTTGGGATGAAGATCTCTTTTCCACTCTCTTACATGCCTATATAAGGGTATTTCTACTAAGTATTCTCTATCTCTCAAGACTCACAAGTATATCACTAGTGAATAGAAGATTCATCTATTTATAGGGAATAAGAAAGCTAATCAATTTTGGAAAGTCTTCTTTTTTAAAATTAATATCAAATATTTGATAAAAAATAAAAGATAGAAGTTCTTCATTCCCATACTATTGTAGGCACCACACATAGAGAGAAGATCTATGTATGTAGTGCCATCCTCTATACAGTGCAACTGAGACTACTACCTATTACCAAATCTTATTTTTTCTATACTTTACTTTCTATATTTGAATTAATCACATTTATTCAAAAAATTGGAATACTAAATGTAGAAATTTTGTAAGCAAGTTTTGATGTACACAAGGCACTTTCCCCTTATGCTATAGGTGCCACAAATTATAGGACCCTCCCACTGTGTGCACCACCTATATAATGAGACCCATTTACTATGTGTTTTGTAAAATTAATTATTTTATTAAATAATTTTATTATTTAGCAATTATAAATTATTTATTAAATAATCTTATTATTTAATAAATATAAATTAATTTACAATTAATTTATTTTGAGTGATCTTTAATTTGGAATTTCATAATTTTAAATTAATTATTTTAACCAATAATTACACTTTGTTTAAACAATATTTACACAGATGGCGAAGGACTAATAGACCTATAATTTCAAGCTCTAATAAAACCAATATATTAATTAAACTCTTTAATAAATATATTTCTTTTTCATCAATTCCAATGTAACTCCACTAAATACTTATAATTGTACTCTTGAAATTATAGATATTTAATTACTCATTTCTTAGAGTCATCCATTCAATATAGCCATTACATATAAGTGTTAGAAAATGAGTATGCAGTGGAATTTTAAAATTTTAAATCAAAGTATTTTTCAAAATATAAATTTGACATGCTATATACATAAATTAATCAGATCTTACTAACCTTTGTATGCCAAACAGCTCCTACAATTAGTGTAAAGAAGAATGTTTTAGAAAAAT
>LNSY01380628.1:0-10078 GCA_002024485.1 Artocarpus camansi
GTTAGAACATCTCTATGTTCTTGCAGGTTTTTTGAGCCCAAGCCAAAATTCTTTTATCTTGACGATCTGGAGGGGACTGTGTGTCATATTGTTTTACCTGCCAATGCTCCAATTCATCAAATAGTCGGCACAGCTCAATCTTCATCAGAAGCTGCCAAAAAAGATGCTTGTCTCAAAGCAATTGAAGAGTTGCATAAGTTGGGTGTGTTTAATGACTATCTCTTGCCAATGCAAGATAATTCAGACGTGGAGAGACCAATGCTTGACTCCTCTCGTTCTGACAACCATGAAGGTTTGGCCACAACTACTATTGATGCTTTTATTTCTTATGTTTCTGTCTATTGTTCTACTGAATATCATTGATTTTTTGTGCCAGATGAGAGTACCCGAGTAGAATTGCACGAGATGCTAGTTCCTGCTTTGCTAAAAGGGCCTTGGCAAAGTTCAGATGTTCCTGTGTCTCTTTACTCTTACCATGTAGAATTTATGCCGGATCCTGCGGATAGAATCTATAAAAATTTTGGTCTGTTTCTCAAGGCTAATCTCCCAGTAGAGGCTGAGAGAATGGAACTTGAGCTTCATTTGGCTCGTGGTAGATCAGTGATGACAAAGCTTGTCCCATCTGGAGTTACAGAATTTTATGAAGATGAGGTAGAGAATTATGTCTCTGCATTTAAAAAAAAAAAAAATCATCTGTGAAAAATTGTATGCTTAGATCTTTTCTAAGTATATCTTATTTTTTCTGTGTCAGATTACTCTGGCAGAGAAATTTCAAGAAATGTTTCTCAAGGTCATCCTTGATAGGATGGAATTTGTCCCCGAACATGTCCAATTGGGAAAGAATGACTTTTCTGAATCAAGCTCATCAACCTTCTACCTGTTGCTCCCAGTAAATTTTCATAGTCATGACAACACATTGAGTATAGATTGGAAGATAATCAGAAAATGTTTATCATCTCCAGTTTTCAGGAGTCCAAAAAGTAGGGTAGAAAAGAAAGTTCTTGTTTCAAGAGATACCTTGCAACTTGGTGATGGTTGCAGAAGAAAATGTGATATTGAGAATAGTTTGGTTTATGCCCCTCATAAGAAGTGCTTTTACTTCATTGCCAACATTGTCGATGAACAGAATGGGCACAGCCCATATGAAGAATCAGGGATTTTAAGCTACATGGATCATTTAATTGAAAAGTAGGTAACTTGACATCAATTTCCTATTTACTACATCCACATTAAATAATTCTTTCTTTCTCTTAGCATATCCTCTATTAACTTATTTCTAATTATTGCTCATTTACTCGAAACTTGTTGCGAATAGGGTTATAAAGTTTGGCATCATAGCATTGAGTGATTTCTCGTTCGTAAATTCTTTTTTAAATTGTGGAATCAGGTTTGACATCCAACTAAAATTCCCTGAACAACCTCTTTTGCGAGCAAAACCGCTTTTCTCTTTGCATAACTTGCTACACAGCCGGAGGCAAGAAGAGTCTGGTAATCTTTTTCTTTGTTTGTTTCTCATTTCTGACTCAGTTTATTCTCTATCGAGTTGCTTACTTCATCCTAAATGGGTTGGAGTATATTAATTACAATTAGTATGTTGCTCAATGATTTACTGTGACACTTTATATTTTTACCGATCCATTATTGTGTTCATAAATGCCATACATGGTGAGTCAATATCTAAAGTACTTGCTTGCAAAGAACTCTTTTTAAAATAAAACTTGCAAAGAACTCTTTTTAAAATAAAACTAAAGTATGGCGTTTTCAATGCTGAATGTGTTCTTTCATTTTTTTTTTCTTTTGCAATGTTGTTTATCTGTTTCTGGTGAAAACTGAAAAAGCCGAAAGAGTAGGAAAACAATTTCTGATTTGGAGGGGTACAATCAAATTGAAGGGATAGCATTGTCTACACATGCTTTATCGGAACTAGTGTTGCTTCTAGCTTTAACAAGTTATGGTTTCTCTCATTTTTGATTCTCAAAGAACATAGAAATCACACTACGCAAAGAAAAAGCCTTTTGGCTACGACAAGAAGTGCATATAAGAAAGAAGAAATTCAATAGCTTGCGTGAAATGATTCATTATCTGTCATCTTAAGCATGCTCAAAAGCTTTCATCACAACCACAAATTACTTGCTTTCTTTTCTTCCTTCCTTGTGAGAATTATGTTGTAAGAATAACCAAAGTTTTGCCGTCATTCTTGATATATTTCGATGTTTATGTATCCATCTTCTCCCTCTTTCTTTACTCTTTCGCTTCAAATAATTTCCGTAATATCATCTGTTTTTACAGCATCAAATCAACTAGATGAGTACTTTATCCATTTGCCTCCTGAGCTTTGTCAGCTGAAGATAATAGGCTTTTCTAAGGATATTGGGAGTTCAATTTCTTTATTACCATCGGTTATGCAGCGTTTGGAGAACTTGCTTGTAGCCATTGAACTGAAGAATGAATTATCTGTTTCATTCCCTGAAGGGTCAGAAGTTACTGCTTATCGAGTAAGACATTACTGCATATTTTCTCAATTAAGTGTTGGCTACTCTTACTAAGCGAGTTTATTCTGATTTTCTTTAGGAAAATTGCAATGGATGTCCGTTTTGCATGCTCCCTTTCTTTCTTTCTTTTTTCTCTCCTTTTTTTTTTTCTAAATAAATCTATTCTATTATCTATTATCTATTATCTATTATCTATTATCTATTATACTATATTATAAGTGGGAGTTCACTAAAATACTATTCAAAATTTTGTTCCCTTATTTTGTCCTTTTGTGCTTTTTTAATACATTTTCTTGCTTTGTCTTATTGCTTCCTCTTTCATGTTTCTATTTTATTTTAGTTTTTACTTTTTCTTCTTTTCCCTTCCTACAATCATAATTTTAAGTATGTATCATTGAAATTCTTTTTAATTCTATTTTGTCTCTAGTGAAATATTTTTAAAAATATATGTTATTCAATTCTTTATTATTCTAATTCATCTCTATAAAAATATTTTTTTTCCTTAAATATGTCCACACTAAACTATTTTTCTTTCTCTGAAATATTGTTTATCAAAATGACCTTTATAGATATTTTAATAATTTTTTTTTTTAATGCACATCATCAACAAATTTTTTTTCTTCTAATTTATCCTTATTACATATTCTTTTGCATTCTTTGAAATATTATTTTATCAAGCGTGCCTTTCAAGTTTTGTTTTTATCTTTTTATTTCAATTTTCTTGCTTTGGTGTTCTGGTTACAAATATTTCCCTAGTCACTTATCCTAAAAAGCATAGAGAGTGTACGCGCGAAGGGTGTGCTACAAACTAGTAAATGAATAAATGCCAGCCACTTTTTCTTCTGCTGTTTTATGTCCTTTTTTTTAGTACATTGATGATTTAATCAGGGTAAATCAATAATTTATCTGATTTATTAAGAGTGAAATTGTGATTCACTTAACGTAATTTCCTTTAGTAAAACACCAATTCACTGGAGAATGGACATGAATCAAAAGAACAATTTTTACTTAAATTGAATACGGAACCAAAATTTAGGTCGTTTATGCAAATAGATACTTATCTTCTAAGTGAGCTTTGTTACCGTCTAGTTAGAGATGAACGTTCTTTCCTACTAATTGCTGCAAATATTCATGATAGGTTCTAGAAGCACTTACTACCGAGAAGTGCCAGGAGGGTTTTTCTCTTGAAAGGCTTGAAATACTTGGTGATGCTTTTCTCAAATTTGCCGTTGGGAGGCATCTTTTTCTTTTGCATGGTAATCTTGATGAAGGTCAACTTACAAAGAAACGGTCTAACACAGTCAACAATTTGAATTTATTTAAGCTGGCATGTAAGAAGAACTTACAGGTATTACCACACTTTCAAGATATGGTTTCTATTTCCTAGAATCTATCTAAATTAGTCATACTTCTTGGTATCTTTCAGTCTGCATTATGAAAGTCTTGTCTCTATGTCAGATCCTATGTAACAACTAAATGATTCTTCAATCAGTGAGTTCAATTCTAAATTTCATGTCAAAGGTGTCATCCAACATGGATTAAAGATGTCAAACATTCTCACCTTCAAACCATCGAGAAAAAATAATACAAGTAACAAACAGATGGAATTGATGGTGATCTACACACACGCACATCATATGTCTATTTGTATAGGCAACTCTCTTGTTTGCATATGTGATACTTTTAGCAAACATGTTTCCCTTAATAAATCTGTAGTACGGTTCCATTCCGGGAAAATATTTGGCAAGGAAATAGATGTCATTTGCATGTATGTTATTTCCAAAGTTGAATAACGGTAGTATGCCTTTTGTTTTCTTACTTTTTAGGTATACATACGCGATCAACCATTTGATCCCTCTCAGTTCTTTGCTCTGGGCCGTTCATGTCCAACAGTCTGCAACAGTGGAACAGAGGAAACTATTCATGCCGAATATTTGAAGGGCGTGGTAAATAAGACAAGTCCTAGTGACGTCAGATGCAGCAAAGGTCACCACTGGTTGCAGAAGAAAACAGTTGCTGATGTTGTTGAAGCTCTTGTTGGAGCGTTTATTGTTGATAGCGGCTTTAAAGCCGCAACTGTGTTCCTTAGATGGATTGGCATACAAGTTGATTTTGAAGCTTCACAAGTCATTGATGTTTGCACAACAAGCGCTAGATATATCCCACTTGCTGCTCGAATAGACATCGAAGCTCTTGAGACGTCATTAGGGTACCAGTTTCTCCATAGGGGTCTGCTTCTACAGGCATTTGTTCATCCTTCTTGCAACAAGCATGGAGGAGGCTGCTACCAGGTCTGTACTTAACACTTGGTTTTTTTTTTTGAAGGATTTGTTTGCTCTAATTTGTAAATTGGAAAGGGGTTTTGGAAAGGAAGAAGAGGAATAGGGAAGGGAATCAAACATTTGATAATTCTTACGATAATGGGAATGTGAATTGCATTTTTAATTTAGTAAGTGAACACATGAAAGGGAAGAGAAACTGATGTGGAACAGTTGAGAAAGTGAAGCACGAAGAAAGAAAAAGAGAGAAAGGGAAGAGGTATTATAGAGAAGGAGAGAGAGGTTTTCAATTTAAAGAGAAACAAGTGAACAATAGAGAAAAAAATATGAATATTTGACATTATCATTCAAGTCTTAAAATAAACACGAGTGTCCTAGGAGGCAAATTGTGAAGTAAATCTAATTCCTAAAATTTTGAATAATTATTAATCCTAAGAGATTAAGATGATCCTATATAAATTGTAAATGATAAATATCTTTAATTTGGAAGTATTAATATTAACTAAATTCTAATATAATTTTTCATCAAAAGCACTACTTTTATTCTCTTTCTATTGACAACATGCAAACATGCCCTAAATGTTAGATAGGAATTCTCTCCTTAATTTTTTTTGATAAGAAAACACTTTCTATTGATAATAATCGAATACAGAGATTAAGAGAACAAGAAGTCCTCTAAATTGAAAGAACAAAAACGAAACGACTAACACAAACAAAATTAATTAGCTTTGCTTACTAACCAGAAGTCGTATATTTTTGCACTAAGAAACTTACACATTGATCTTTTGACCAGAGGTTGGAGTTTTTAGGAGATGCTGTATTGGATTATTTAATGACCTCATACCTGTATTCAGTCTATCCAAGATTAAAGCCTGGTCAGTTGACGGATTTGAGATCGATGTTTGTGAATAATCAAGCCTTTGCAAATGTTGCAGTAGATCGGTCCTTTCAAAAATTTCTAATCTCTGATTCCAGTAGCCTTTCTAAGGCCATAGATAAGTACGTTAACTTTATCCGAGCGCCTCTGTCAGAAAGCAGTCTGGATGATGATGGGCCAAAATGTCCAAAGGTACATCTTTGACCTTGTACTTTTGCTGTTGGCTTTATGAGAAAATGACTCACTTGTTTTGCCATTCTCTTACCTTTCTCTTTTCATTAACATATCCCTGTATTTTAAATATGAACTGACCTACTAATCATAACTTGCCTTCTGCCATATTGCTGAACTTCAACCACTAGAGCACCATATCAGGGATAGAGTTAGGAATTAGGATGTCATTATTTCCAATCATTTGCACATACTAAACCTTGTAACCATGGTTTTTAAAGCTACCCCTGATGACATGTTTAAAGCATCTAAGAATTTGGAACATTGCACTCACTTTCTATTTATGTGATTGGCCATCCTTGCTGTTCAAGGAAAGATCGAAAGTAATTGGTGAGTCAAGAAGTTCTTTTTTTTTTTCCATCAACTATTTAAAACACGTTTTTTTTTTATCATTTTTGGAATAAAAATTACCAGAAGTTAGAAGAGTGTTCTACCATTCATTGTGTTTCAAATTATCAGATAATAATTTGAAGTCCATACCCAAGGTTTTCTTTTCAGTAAACACCCACGGTTTTCGGGATTAAATTGGATATTCTTATAATATTACCTTGGAAAATATTTAAATTTTAGTATATTGCAATTATTATGCATAATATTCGAACATTGCGGTTGGTGGCTATATATATAGTCTTGTATCAGTGTTCAGGAAAAGCAAATTGTTATCATTCTTAATTTCTCAATTATAAAACTTTATGAATAAGTTGATCGGGCATGTGCCAGGAAATTTTCCATGATAAAATCTATTTGTTGCGAGTGGTTTAGAGTTAGCTACCCCCCCATAAACTGAAAATATTGCTTGCTGAATAAGTAAATTTTCTTCATTTATTCTGAATTCACATCTGTTCCTCTCAGGCTCTGGGCGACTTGGTCGAGTCATGTGTTGGTTCGATTCTGCTTGACACGGGTTTCAATTTGAACCGTGTTTGGGAGATCATGTTATCATTTCTGGATCCAATCATAAGATTTTCCACTTTGCATCTTAGTCCTATCAGGGAACTACAAGAATTTTGCCAATCTCATTCCTGGAGCTCTCCCTTTTCAGTATCAGAGAAGGGTTCTAAGTACTTGGTCGAAGCAAAAGTGAATGGTGACAATGTTTGTGCATCTGCTTCTGCAATCAGCTCGAACATAAAGGAAGGAAAGAAAATTGCTGCAGAACGAGTCTTTGCACAGCTGAAGGTAAAATTGATATGCTTTTTTCGTCCTTCTGTCAATGCTGTCGGACTATCGTCCTTCTGCTTATTACAATGATGTCATGTTATAAATTAGCTTGTATGATTAAAGTTTAGAGTTTAAGGAGAAATCAAGAGTTTTTCTTTTCCCATCTTTTCTTCTTTTCACGAACCATTTATGATGGATGATACAAGAAGGTGCAAACTTGACTCCTCTGTTTAAGAAATCACGTGCTAAAAATATTAAATCATGTAACATTTTCCCTCTTAACTTTGTCTAAATGTTACAATGTTTTCTTGAAATTTTGGGTAATTTTGAAAGTAGGATTTTGAATTTTTGTGTTTTGTTATAGCACTTTACTCTCTGATAAATCCATATAACAATTTTATTGATTAGCTGGTGTTCCTTGTCTTAGAGCTTTTAAAATCATAAAGCAACAAGTCCTTGTTTAATAAACTGTTAGCTTGCTTTGCTAGCTGAAAGTAAGCTGGTTTTGGCCTCTAGTTTTTTTGTTTTTCAACTATAGTGAGACTATTTTATAATTAATTTTAAGCTTCTTGGGTAATTTAATGGATGCTCAGGATCAAGGCTTCACGTTGAAATCTAGCGCTTTGGAGGAAGTCTTGAAATCAAGCAGCAAGATGGAGGCCAAACTTATTGGATATGACGAAAGTCCAATAGATGTAGCTGTACCTCCTGATTCCATTGGATTTGAGAATTTGACTTTAGATGAGCCCTCTGTCACAAAGCTTGTCACCAAAGTCCCTTCCATAACGGAACCGATGAATGGCTCATCATGCGAACAGGCAACAAGTAGACAGCCAAGGTCTAATGACGAGGCCATTAAAAATAATGACCCTGACATTGAATCACAGGTTATAGGTACTGTATTACTGTTTTTAGACCTTTTTTTGATCATCATGACATAGAGTATTAAGCGTTCACCATATCTTTT
This sequence comes from Artocarpus camansi, assembly GCA_002024485.1. NCBI lineage: Eukaryota > Viridiplantae > Streptophyta > Magnoliopsida > Rosales > Moraceae > Artocarpus > Artocarpus camansi. Next base: position 8,008 of record LNSY01380628.1, read on the forward strand.
ACTGTCAAACTCGTCTTTCAGGTACTGCAACATCGAGATCCCGTCTGTATGAAGTTTGTACCGCTAACTGTTGGAAACCCCCTTTGTTTGAATGCTGCAGTGAAGAGGGACCTGGCCACTTGAAGTTGTAAGCCTAGTAGTTGATCATTGCATTGAGCAATAGAAAACATGCATTTTTTCAGTGTGCTTTAGTTTAGGCTTTAATCAAAAAACCATTTTCTTCTTGCAGATTTACTTACAAGGTTTTGGTTGAAATAGAAGAAGCTCCGGATATGATTTTGGAGTGCTTTAGTTCAGCACATCCCAAGAAGAAGGCCGCGGCAGAGCATGCTGCAGAAGGGGCACTCTGGTTCTTGAAACAAGAAGGTTATTTGTGTGAATAACTAACTTGACAAATGCTATTATATACATATATAATTTAAATATATGCATGCATGCATGTATTTACGTATATAATTAAGCTCGAGAGTAGGTCCCCTTCTCGGTTGTTTTGTATAATGAATCTCAACCTATGGACTGAAAGTGCATAATATTAGTGTGTGCACTAGTATGTGTAGAATATGTATAATGCTAAAAGGGGATTAATTAAAAATAATACCCAATTTATAAAATGGGAAAAATTCTTGCTAGGGTTTCTCCTTTTTCTCCTTTGCCTAAGTGTGCAGTCTCTTTTAGGATGGTCATAGGGTTGGAGTTCGACGCCATCTTTGGATGGTTCTATGGACTCACAGGGTGTGGCCTAGTTTCGTTTTCTCTAGTAGTGGGGCTATTCGCTTGGGGTTTGAGGCGGATTTTTGTGGCTTGGTGGAGGGAGCTTCGTTGTGGGTGGGTTGGCTTTCTACGGTGGCTATCGTTGGCGGCTTGGCAGTGCAACAGGCAAATCTAGTGGAGAGGAGCCTTCTTGCTCTGTGAGCCGGAGGCTTTGATCGAGTTTGCATTGGTGGTCCTTTGGCCTCAATAAGAAATGGGAGCTATGGTGGTGCCGCTTTCTTGGGTTGGCGAACGAGGGCAGTGAAGCTCTAGTCAGGCACTCCATCAGTTTTTTGGCCGGTTCATGAAGTCCTCGTTCTCGTCCTCATTCGACGACGACTAGCTTGTCACTGAGTCTTCGTCATTGACGGTTAGGTTTTACCTATTTGTTTTATGTTTTGTGTTTATTAAATAAAATTATTGATGTTTTCACCTTTTAGAATAGATTATTTTATGTGTTTTGTTGGTTTGTCGTTGTAATAATGAATGTGATCTTCTTACTTCTCATATTTAGCTTGTTTGTCTCTTCCCCTTATTATCGGTGGAAGGTGTGTAGGTCTTTGACTAGATCGTAATCTAGACTGTGTCGTATGTTCGTCTAGCGAGGAACCGGCTTTGGTTGATTGGTATTTTTCATCGACTATAATGAAATTTCGAAACGCGCCTTTGTTTGCTCTATTGTATGTGTTGAGTTAGTTTTGTCCTTTTAGGTCTTGATACTTAAATTTAGGCCCCGTACTTATCCCTTTTTACTGGCAGATCCAATCGGTATTCAAGGTCAGATTCTTTCTCAATGGGCCAATGGGTGGTCTCACTGTTTATTTTGTGATCAAGTTTTTAGCATATGTGCTCTTGAATGTCTCCTGGTTTGGTACTTTAGTTCTTAAAGTCTTTTTTCTTGGCAATCTATTCCTTGAACTCTCAAGAGTAACAATTATTTCTGACTGCTATGGGACTAAAGTTAGGGAATTAAGGGAATGATTCAAGAGCTAAGTTGAAAAAGAAATAATTTTTTAAAGAGAGAAGGGGGATGAGAATTGCCATTCTGCACGTGCCAAAAAATCTAAATTCTATGTTGAGAAAGTTGGTACTGTTTTGCAAATCAGGGGACTAACTTGCCAAAAGAAGGAACAAGAAAAATAACATAAGAGGGACGGAATTGTTAAGTTTGGGGGAGACAGGTACTAAAAATATGAGATCACATTCTGCAAAGAAATTACGAAGAGTATGTATCATAAAGAACGTATTTCATTATCAGTGCTTGCGAGGTTGAGTTTGGTCACTTGAAATGTTCTTTTTTTTTTTTTTTTTTTTTTTTTTT